>OY282487.1:2572595-2743595 GCA_958295575.1 Leucania comma | reverse complement strand
GGGACACATAACTTAAGACACAATAAAGAATATATAATAATAATAATAACCACCGGTAGCTTGGACCCTGCTTCCGACACCGGCGGACTACTATTTTTATATACTCGTATGTATTTTTAATTTTTTTTTATATATATATTTGTATTAAGAAATATTTAGAAATATAAAAAAATTGTTTAAAGAATAAATAAAGGAAATAATAATAATACCCAAAGTACCTACGTAGTTACCAAGTACCAAATTGGAACGAAAAAGCGCTAAAGAAGCAAACTAAAAGCCAAAGTAATAATAAAAGCATGCAATAAATGTCTTCTTAGCCATTGATACCAATTAAGATACTAATGAAAATCGAAATAAAATATAATCTATTTAAAATTAAACTTGGATATTTTTTTACCTCCACGCGGACGAAGCTGCTGGTAGAAATTAGTAGAATATTAAAAAAAAAAACATTTGTAATATAAAATCATTTGTAATATAAAATTATATGTAAAAAAAAAACATTTGTAATTGTGTTTGTTTGTTTTTATACACGTTTTGTTTTTTATTATTATTACTTGTGTTTGAGCACTACATTACCGTAAGCAATGATATGGTGGTCGACAGTAGAGCATGCTTGCCCAGAAGTAACCTATTCACTCTTGACTTAAAGACCCCTAGGTTGTAGCTATCGGGAAACACAAATACATGAAATCCCACTCCTTAGCAGTACGTACAATAAATGTTTTCCCAAAATGATTTCTATGTGTGGTCGGAATGTCCAAAACATAACGGGCTTGACGGAATCAAATTGTGCAATTTCAGAACACACTGCCCCCAAAATGTAAGCGATCTTGTCATTGTTATTTTCGACGTAGAAGCTCAAGGCTTTGAAGCTTCGACTCGGCGAGTGCATCATTGCCTCGATAATCTTCTTGGCACGCTTCTCAATCGACTCTAGCTAATCATCGTATAAGTTATGTTTATATATATTTATTCTACTTAAAAAAAAATCTCTCAATTGGCATCAATAACTAATTAGAAAAAGAAAAAAAAAAAGAACACAAAATACCCCTTACCTGCTATTTAAATTAACATCTTTATTTTTAACCTTGTTTACC
Organism: Leucania comma; assembly: GCA_958295575.1. Taxonomy (NCBI): domain Eukaryota; kingdom Metazoa; phylum Arthropoda; class Insecta; order Lepidoptera; family Noctuidae; genus Leucania; species Leucania comma. Next base: position 2,742,495 of record OY282487.1, on the reverse strand, counting down.
ACAGCCAAGCTGCTTGCATTAGAAATGACAGTGAAGCTTGCATTTCTAGACAAAGACAGAACATAAAAACACACACAGAAAAGAAACAAACACCTTAAGCAAGAAATACACAAGATGTTGGCATACCTGCGAACCAATACCAAGGCCTCAAGTCTGCTATTACAATAGTGTCAGAATGGTCTATCATTGATTTCATAATTGTTAATTTTGACAAGTTTGGTAATTTACTAATGTTATTACATTATGACTTCCCAATGATCAACCACTGACACTCCATTAAAAGAAATGGCATAGAATGGTCATCTCGTACTTACCTACGTAATGACAAATGCATGTCTGCCTTATATCATAACAAAAACTTAACAAAAACCAAACACTGATACAATAACAAGAACAAAATACTGAAAACGCCGGCCGGCGGCCAGTCTATATAAAAACAGTAAGCAGTAATGTCACTTTGACTTTGACAGCTAAAAGACAACTGATCGGTCATTATGAATTTTGAAGATTACGAACTTTTAGCTGCTTTTAGCAAAATGACAATGGAATCGTGTTAGAATGACGAATTTATAAAAATAGCAGACTTGGGCCCCAGGCTACTGGCATGCCAGTGTCAATGGTAATGCCTTGATCACAAGTACCGAGTAAACGGTCGAGACAGTGACAGCGTATAAACATAGCGCCGAGTGCTCGACCGAGCGCTTATCTCTACAACTCGCTTACATCACTGTCTCGGCCGAGCAACATTTTACTGTCTCGCCTTTTTACTCGGTACGTGTGATCGAGGAATAAAATAAAGGCAGTACAGCTATGCAAGTAGCTTGAATACTATAGTGGGATAACACCAGTCAGAAGTTGTTATGGTACACTAGCAAGCTACTTGCATACTTTTGTACCAGTTACTGGCAAATATACCATCAAAGACACTTCCGTCTGATCACCGCTAAGTTCATTTTTGCTTACACTCGAAATGAAAACTACAAAGGGTTTGGTTTGGCGCCATGCCGCAGGAATCAAGCGATTTTTTTTAAGTGATCAGGCAGTAAGGACAGCGTTAGTACATGCTTGAAGCTTGCACAAAAATATGTATGTAGCTTGCTTGTTAATTGTGCCATAACATAATCTGATTAGTAAATTTACTATGGCATGCAGACTTAAAGGTGACATAGATATAGCAAGACAAAAGCTCATATTAAAAACCTTTACTTAGAACAACTACATCCTTTGCAGAAATTTACTTTTTTGATTAAATATTTGGGATTCTATTGGACGCCTGTATATCAGAGGTGGCCAACCAGTCGATCGCGATGGACCTGTCAATCTCGGCTGTTAATCCAGTTGATCTTGGCAAGCAGTATTTACTTTTAAGCTAAGAGGACTATACCGCGAGGCAGCACATATCTATTATCTTATCATCTCGTATTTTTTTGTTTGTCAAAAGAAAATCGAGAGGGTAGTTCAAATGTTTGGGCTCACTTCGCTCTATCTTTCTTTGTTTAGCCGATTTTTCAGCATGTTTCGTCAGTTTTTTTTTTAGCCATTCATATGGACCTTTTTCGAGGTTTATCATGTTGAACCTCATCGAAGCTTTCTGCAAAAATATTTGAACTCGCTCGCTGTTTCATTTTTTTTTTTATTGAAACTTTATGTACAGTATCTAATGGTAGGTACAAAATAAATTAATTTTGCAATTGGTAGATCTTGCAGAGTCTAGTTAGAACAGTAAATCGTGTGTCGAATCAAGTTGGCCACCCCTGCTGTATATTATCTAGTACAGCTATAAATGACCCACCAAGCATTACTGAATAGCCCTGCAGCCTAGCAAAAAGTAAATATACAACTTTATTTTTAGCAATGCGAAACTTAAAACACGTGTCAATATTTTTATGTAAAAAATCTATGTACAAAATTTCATAACTGTATCATGAAAAATCTCAGAGTTATAAGCTGGTCATGTTACCTGGTTGTTCACAACAAACACATGGTCACCGGGCCATCCGGGCGACTGAGGGGTTGTTTTGCTACCGCACCCAGATGTTCGCTGGCGCATGATACCCTCAATGACCTGCCGTCATCTGTATTTTACTTAGTGTCGGCGGTGTCCAACTTGTGACATTGTTAAAAATATTCTTGTTAAGAAATATAACATCTTGTAAAAAAAATTTAATCGATTCAGTTACTGATTCTGAAAAAACTATATTCAGGTTTCACATATACTAAAAATAATGTTGTATAAACTATTTACAAGCACTTTTTAACTGTTTAAGTTGGTCAGTCAGAACACTGAAGCTAATTGCACATTCTAAAGCAAGCTTATGGAGAAAAACGTGCAAGAAACTCAGGCATGAATCACAAAAATCCGTGTTACATATTTCTTGTCGCTTCTATTATCATATGAGCAAAATGGTAAATAAATAATGAAAAATGTAATTCAAAAACACAAATTGAAATAAGCTACTGGCAGTTAAGAAATGTCCAGTGTTAACTGAAAGCGCCCGTTCACCAGCATGCCATATAAGCCCCAGTCAAACCCCACAAAAAATAGTATACTTAAGTCAATATAAATCGATGTATTATATGTACATAGGTAGGTTTTAGTATAAATAGTTAAATTAATATTTAATGTTTTGTACATGTGTAGATATAATTTTAATAGTCAATTTTAATTGCCATTCAACGTGGCAATGCTGCCAGTCTTCTGGGTACGTTTCCGGATGACAGCGATGTGGAGGAATACTTCGACGCCTGAGTGTATTTGGCGTTTTTGTATTATATTTGTACATAGTTATCTCTACTTCTATAGTTTTAAAATTCAATTTTCAATAAAAGCAATTTTACTTTTGTTATGACAAGGTAAAAAAAAAAAAAAAAAAAATTTAATAGTTATTTATGTATTTTAATCGATGTTGATCTAATTTGTTCCTATTTCTGGCATTGAAATTGTACCTGTTACTTATGTTGGTAAAAAGATGAACGAGTATTTATCTAAATATGTATCCATGTATATAATGTTTTCATAAATGAGAAAAAAAATAATAAACAAATGAATGTGAATGTGTGTGTTTGTTAACATGGCAAAGATTATATTATATTTGCGAAGATTATATATGGCTCTGATAGGTGTTTTCTGCAGAGTAAAATAGACTTATGTATGCAGCCCGTCCCCATAGCAAAGTACCGTAAGACATGATACTAAGAATGAAAATAACAAAAATAGACCAGAAGCACGGTATCTACATCGGTAAATTGATGGATTGTTTTGACAGATATGCTGTCAAAACTATCCGTCAAAAGAGTTCCGAGATCCGTTGAGATGTAAAATGAGGACCCCATTGTAACCTCAAGTCAAATGTGATCCCCAGGAAAACCATGTTTTCGACAAATTCGCTTTGAGGTTTCTCTTTTTTCAATACTATTTCAAAATTATTATTTTAGCTAAAGTTAATCTTGTGCACTTTACTTTTTTTGATAATATAGCTTAGGTACAATAAATAAATTTGAAGTATCTTTTTGTAATATATATTTTTTAACTAAATTCATATGAATGTATATTCGATACCTATAACCAAAATGAATTTTAATGGTCTGTTTGTTTGATGTGGTTAATCTCTGAAACGGATGAAGCTATTTCGGCACTTTCTTTGGTGTTTAGCTGATGTTATAAGAAGTAACCAAAGTCACTTTTCATTTACCCACAGGAACGGGAAGTCATTCAGTTGAATTGTCAAAAATAAAATTCTGTTATTAATTGTGTGAAATTGTTTAGTAATTAAGCTTTTTTTTTACTTCGGTTTTTTTTTGCCGTTTAATCGCTTGCATCGGATTTTTCCGACGAGTATTTTCGTGTCCTATTCGCCAGGGTCTTGTGTTTGCGACAGGGTACTCCATCTCGTTTAGCTCTGCAATTCCCATAGATGACAGAAGAGCTGACGAGATGGAGTATTTGGTCGTAGATGTGCGACCCTGGCGGAATAAAGGCGAGAGTTTTTGTCGTATATATCCAACGTAGGTGATTGAAAGGTAAAAATAGTTTTAAAACTGGAGCTGATAAATAGAATATTTAATAAAATTAATAATATTTTAGGGAACGTACCTCCTCGTAACATCCAAATCGGGTTCTCGTTGTAAATTATCATTTAAAGAAATATAATACACAATGCATATTATACTTATTGTAAATATGATAAACTGGTTTCTCCGTGAACGGTACCATCGCTTCACCATCACTGACATCTGGAAATAAAAAAAAAACGAAATTAAGAAAAAAATCATCATACATCACCTCCTTCTCTGCTCTTGTTTTTTACACACATTACTGGCTGCGAATACCTGAATTATACAGATTGCCGGTAACATACACCGTTAAATTTTGGTCGTTTTAATCCCGCGGAGAATCGTTGCGGTACATGAAACCCTATCGATTTGTAAAGATAAAAATCAAAATTAAAGTATTTTTTTTTAAATTCGAACTAATTTACACATAAGTTACACATATACGAAATTAATTTCTTTAAGTAAGCGTCAGCTGATCGATATCAATGAACTGTAGGTAGTTAGTACGCAACGACCGACAACGCCCTACAAGGTCATGGACTCGTTTACTTAAAGAAATTAATTTCGTACATGCGTATATTAATTCAAGTTTCAGAAAAAAAGTACTTTATTTTTTTATTTTATCTTTATAAATCGATAGTGTTTCATGTACCGAATCGACCTTCCACGGGATTAAAACGACCAAAATTTAAAGGTGTATACATCTAAACTAATAAATATTATAGCTCAACAGGTACACTGATCGACATCACTAAAGATGATAAATAAGAGTAAACGATATCATCATCATCGTCATTTCAGCCAAAGGGGCCACTTTTGGACACAGGCCTCCCCCAAGTGTCGCCACAATGAACGGTCCTGTGCATCTCGCATCGATCGGATTCCAGCCACCCCAGCCAGGTCATCGGCCCACCTCGTAGGAGGTTTCAACACAGCGTCTTTCACTCCAGAACCTTCCGGCCTCAACGGCCATCTGTTCTGCGAGCAATGTGCCCTGCCCATTGCTACTTAAAGTTTGGGTAAACGATATATTGAGAGCAGTGGTGGCCGAGTGGTAACGGCCCCGACTTACGAGTTGTAGGTCGCGGGTTTGAACCCAGCCAGGCGTATTACATTGTGTAAATTATTTCATCACCACTGCTCTCAAAACGGTGAAGGAAAACATCGTGAAGGAAACCAGCATGTCCTAGAACCAAAATTTCAAGGACATGTGACATTCACCAACCGCCCGCGTGGTGGATTACGACCCATTCCCTCTCTCAGAGAGGAGGCCTGTGTCTCAGCAGTGAGAACATTAAAAAGGCTGATGATGATGATGAAACGACATATTTACCCTCATTCGTAAATTCTTGGAACACACACTTCTACGTAAACCGATCATACACAAAACAGAACAACTTGTCAACTTACTGAACAAAATACGCATAAAAGTACTTATTCTACAGGGTGTTCCAACGTAAAGAACTGATTATGTTAACCCTGCAGAAAAGCTAGCTCACCACAGCTAGTGTTTTGCCAGTAAAATATATAATAATAATAATAATAATGACTTGACTTGGCTCGCGAGGTTGTCGACATGTGGGAAGTGGACACAGCAGTCATTGTGCCGATAGTCGTGACGGCCAATAAAAAAAAAACATTTATTTCAGGTAAGTAAATAACCCATATCATAAACATATCATTCACGTTTAGAATAAAATAAATTAATTAATTAAAATAATAACAAACTACATAAAAACATCCTTACAAATATTTTGATAAAATGAAATTTCAAATATTCATTAAAAGTTCAACATCAAATCAAAAATAAATAAATGTCAAATTAAAAATAAAATAAATAGGGCGAAATGTCAAACATTAATACCGCAGTCTATTATATGCGACACTATATGTAACTTGCCTGTCACAGCAGTGTGGCATATAAGGACCGTCCAACCTACTCGCTATCATTGTCAGAACGGTATTGGAGGCCCGCACTCTGCGCACGAGTAACGCACAGCGCTTCCGCATGGTCGCATGGAAACAGTCCGTGCGTGCCCATACGAACATACCCAAAGCGCTGCAGTAACGCGGCAGACCCAACACCGCTCTGAAGGCGTTATTAAACTGGACACGAAGGGTACTGTAACTTTTCTGTGTATAGCTAGCCCACAAGCTGCATGTGTACATGGACGTGCAATATGCCCGAAAAAGAGCGGCTTAATAGCCAAGAGCCTCGACCAACATCGGAGGTGGCTCTCGTTAGGCAGTTGGATCAAGGGTTTGATTCAGAAGGTAGTACTCCTGGACACGGCGCGTATTGTCCGGATGTTCCTCTCTCAGCAGCCCTGATCGCCAGCAACTTGGATCCTGTTCCCGATAACGGTGGGCTACTATTTTTTATATTTTTAAATGTTTTTTTATAATTTTGTTAAAAAAATATTTTTAAATGTTTTTTTTATAACTTTGTTAAAAAAAAAAATATTTTTAAATGTAATTTATATGTTTTTACAATTAATAAAAGAAATAATAATATATTCCACAACTATCACACAACGCCGTCTAGTGCCAAGCTAAGCAGCTCTGCTTAGCTTGGGACTAGACGGCGTTGTGTTGTGTTATGGATACTAGACAACTTATACTTAATTATATATTTTATAGATAAATTACACCCAGACACAGAACAAGTGATCATGCTCATCTCACAAACATTTGTCCTGAGTGGGAATCGAACCCACGACCTGTGGCATTTTTTTTTTTTTAATTTATTTATTTCAATCAGAACGACAAAAATGCCAATTACACTGATTACACTTACATATATCAGATACAAAATGTAGTAACACATTTAATAAAATATAACACATATGTATAAACTAAGCCTCTTATTCAATCTTCTCGCAAATCACCAGACATTCAGTTAGTATCTCCTTCCATATCATAGCAGTCAGGCATAGCAGTCAGGGCCACTAGACCAACAGGCCCGTCTATAACAATAATGGTAATAAATATGTAAATGGATTCATCGACATGGAGAAGAAGTAAGGTATTCTGCCAGGAAAATATTGAATGGTGACCTGTATAAGAACGTTATTATGTGTTCATGACAACTCCATAAAAGAGAAATATCCTGGAGTGTATTTTGTGCTCAAATATAGATAACAAATTCTTTATTATTCAGCCCTTGTGTTGTATAAAAGGAAAATATATAGTGACTGATAATAATTAGTGAACGATACTTAAACACGTGATTGTAATCATGATAACAAACAACTTTTACTATGAGACCAAACCTCAAATCGCGAAACAATATTCTGCTGGTCAGTATATTTGTGTTCGCCTAACTGGTCAAAATATACTGAAGTTGGCTGATTTTATTCGCGATTTCAGGTTTGGTCCCATAGTAAAAGTTGTTTGTTATCATGACTACAATCACGTGTTTAAGTATCGTTCACTAATTACCAGTCACCCTATATACTCTAAATCTGTCGTAAGAAAACATTAGTTGACAAATCTACACAGACCGATTTAAAAATTACTAAACACATTGTAAACCCTTCAATAAATGTAAACACTTCGACAAATGAGACTCAAAATCAGACATTAAATTCAATGCAAAATATTTTTTTTTCGTGAATAATTGTTTATTAATTTTTCATCAAAATATTAACTGTCTGATAAATAAGTCTGATATTTTAACTATTAATCTATGTGAACTACTTGAAAAAGGTAAACCAGTACCTCTACCATGAGTTTTAAGCCATAGTATTCGGCGCTACTCGATATCGACGCCGTAAATATTATGTATGGCAAATTTTGGTTCTGCAAGTGACCGCTAGAGGCGCTGCAAAATTTGCCATACAAAATATTTACGGCGTCGATATCGAGTAGCGACGAATACTATTGTTTAAAACTCATGGTAGAGGTACAGTACACGTAATAACGATAACAGAGCACAACGTTCACTAATTACTAATTACAGTCACCCTGTATAATGTAGAAGGTTGAGCACTACTGTAATGAAAAAAGGAAAATGAGCGTGCACGTAATAAATAAAGTAAATATGCATCTTTGTAAATACTAGATAGTAACTAGATAATTATTATTATGTACTTCAAATAATCGAAAATGTTATATATACGTGACCCACAGGTATGTAATAAGTAATACACCCCTATTTTTTAATTAGTGCACAAACAAATGGGGCTCAATCAGTACCCGTTACTGATCATGTTTGTGTAGTCAAAAGTACAAAAAACGAAATCCCAAAATTGTCCACGAAAATTTGTCATTATTGGTAAATTCATAATTGAATCATCATTCATAACAACTACTACTAGAAAATACTAAGCACAGTGTTTTTCCATTTTTATTGACCTTTTTCCATTCATAAACAATAACCTGTACAATGTTTCCATAAATTGAGTGAGATTTTGGTATATAAACAAACGCTCATAACTTTGCTGTTTATGAATATTATTTGTTGAGACTTTACTGAAATAATAACAAGACCTTTTCTAATAAGCCCTTAAAGTATTTGCCATAATTAAAAAATAGTGGTGTATAGATAATATTAATATAGGTAATAAGCATTTAAAAACCGCACAATGTTATCTATTACTTTTGTAAGAAATACCAAAGGTTTTAAATAAGTACTTAGTTTTACTATGTGGGTATTCAATAGTAACGTGTATATTCATTTTAATAGTATTCAGTAAGCGTAATAATACATATTTTATTAATATTTGTATGCCACTTACTGTGGCAGTACACAGAGACACTTATACAAATTTTGTAACAGCTAATTTTTACCTGTGTGCACAAATAAACTTTTTGTATTTGAATTTGTTTGTATTTGGCAATATTCTAAGCTTATAAGGTATGCAAAACAGAGAGTAAAGCCCCGTTAACCTCCATTGAAAAGGGAGGATCCTCCGACCAGACGGGTGTTATGTCTGGTGGACTATTGCCCGATAGATGATTTTCGGGTTGTTCTATATGTTCAAATGCGGAGAATCTTACTTGCGCAGTGCAGGATTACTTCTTAAGTGACGACATAGATGTCGCTACAACTCAAATAATGGTAATATAATGCATCCAGCTACTAAAAGTTGATAAATTTGTGTCCAAATTAGAGTTATGTCAGCTGAGTAGGCGCTTCTAACGCTCTTATTCAGCTACTATACAGCGTTTTTGTGCTACTTGGGAAAATCTTGTACATAGAGATCTACGCTTCAGAAAGCGCAATTAAGCTTCACTTTTTGACTTATCGACAATTTGACAATCCAAAAGTCACTGTAAAAGGTACATTTAAAATAAATGAGTTTGGATTTGATTGTATTGCCAGGAAATAATTGGATAGTGATAAAAAACAGCCAATATCATTACATAGAGAGTATAAAACAAAGTCGTTTCCCGCTGTCTGTCCCTATGTATGCTTAGATTTTTAAAACTACGCAACGAAGTTTGAAGCGGTTTTTTTTTATAAAGTGATTTAAGAGGAAGGTTTATATGTATAATACATGTGTAATATATTTAATATCACCATTGCACCCGTGCGGTTCGCTAGTAAAAAGAATTCATCAACACGGAAACGTAGAAAGATGTTTTTCAAACACTAATGACGTTCAACGCAATTATTCAATAGACATTCCTCTGTTTCTTTGCCAATCAATCGATATACGAGTAATACAGTTTATAATATCAAGATAATAATTTCAATATTTTTGTACCTTGTATAACATGGAGTGATGTATGTAAGCTTATCTCCAAAATTGTTCCGCGGTTGAAGTGTGAATAATTAACGACCTGCCCGCCTAGCTAATTACAATCGTTTCGTTTAGCGTGAACGCTTGGAGTTGGCCACGCCCCCAATTCCTTTGTTCTGACCACGTGACTGAGCGTTAAGATGCGTCAGAACAAAGGAATTGGTGGCGTGGCCAACTCTAAGCGTTCACGCTAAACGAAACGATTATAACTTGGCTAGGACGGGGGCTAATCTTTCAGATATGGGCAAGGACATAAAGGGCACGCATGACAACGACAGTAACAGCGTTTTCGACAATTAAGCACACTTGCCTAGAAATAACCTATTCACTCTTGACCTTAAGTCAAGGTCTACAATCCCCAGGTTGTAAATATCAGGAAACAAACGACTCCAGCAATTAATTCCACTCGTTAGCTGTACGCACAATGAATTTCCGATCGAAAGAGTCTTTAGATAAGTTCCTTCAAAAAGAGCACAGAAGTAGTTACTTGTTGCTAAGTAATTTCTTACTAAGTCATCAGTTGAGGTTAGAAAACTTCATGAAATTTTTAATTTTTCTTAACTATAGAATACAAATTGTTATTTAAGTAGTTAATTTTACTCAAGTAATTAGTTTAACTTGTTTATAAATACGGGTGTAAGAAACATATTCTAGAGTCAAATTAGAATCATGCTGTATAAAGCAATAAATAATTTAAAATACGTATTCGATATCGGTAAAGCAGTACAAATGCTCGTAAAAATCTCAATTTTTATTATTATTACAATATTAAGTAGCTTTTACAGTTTTATTTTTTTGTTTATTGTTATTCTTGCGTTTGACCACTTTCTCACCTGATGATATCATTCATCATCATTTCAGTCGAAAGGCGTCTACTGTTGGACATATGCCTCCTCCAAGTGTCGCCACAGTGAACGGTCCCGTGCGTCTCGCATCCATCGGATTCCCGCAACGCTTACCAGGTCAACGGTCCACCTTGTAGGACGCCTTCCAACGCTACGTCTTCCGGTACATGGTTGCCGTTCCAGAACCTTTCGGCGGCTATCAGCCGGCCATCCGTTCTGCGAGCAATTTGCCCTGCCCAATGCCATTTAAGTTTGGTGATTATTTTCTTCGTGCTATGTCGGTAACCTTGGTTCTCCTGCGAGCATAGCCCTTTCCATTGCCATTTGGGTGATTTTAAGTCTTCCGATGAGGCCCATGATTGTAAGCGACCACGTTTCGGAGCCATGTCATCACCTCCTCACTTATTCACTTATTTTTAATTACTTGTTTACACGTAGATCGATGGAGAGGAACAGGAAGGCCAAAGAAGAGATAGATGGATTGTGTGAGGAGTGATATAAAAGAAAAAGGAGTTAGTGATAGTGTAACGGGTTACAGGACAGAGTCGAAGAAAAAACCTGTTCCGGTGACACCAAGTAATATCGGATAAGGGCAGGAAGGAGATTTTTTTATAGTTGATATGGTGTACAAAAAAGAATTAAAGACGCCTTGCGCGTCGAATATAATAACGCATTTGTGACTCCCACGGTTTTGCAACGCATCTGGTATGTTCATGGAGGCATGTGCAGACGAATTCGCAGCCATTTTGTGCTGGAACGTTGCCTCCTTACTAAGCAGGTTTCGTGCGAGCAGCAATAGCATTCTGGCTGATGTTACTGTACTACTATTTATTTTTATTTTTTTGGATAGACTCGCATTTGACCACTGACACTATGAGTATATCGTTAGATAGGTATTTTTAAGCTAAATAAAAGTTACTACGGCACCAACTTCCAAATCTTAGTCCGTTTAGAGTTATTCTCGGTTTAACATGTTACTTTTGCCAATAACCAAATATTAATAGTACGCTCCATATAAGTTGAACCATCATCTGTTTGCCCTGGCTGCCATTTCTATATTTTGACAGTAGATACGTACAGTTCGAAGACTGAAATCCTGACCACCGGTAAATTACTAAATTCTCAAGGAATTTTGAAGAGTAGTAGTGGCCAAGTGATGATTGTCGAATGTGTGTGATGATCACGATCATTTGTTCTGTATCTGGGTGTAATTTATCTATGATATTTATGTATTTAGAAATATATAAGTATGTTTATCAGTTGTCTAGTACTCACACAAACTCTACTTAGCTTGGGACTAGACGGCGTTGTGTGGTAGTTGTGGAATATTATTCCCCCTCCAATGGAGGAGACCTGAATCGCAGCTGTGGGAAAATTAACAATCTGATTATGTTTATAATGCATAGAGAGGCCCCAGCAGTGGGAACATTAATGATAGCGTATGGCAAAGCAAATTGACAAGTCACTATTACATGATATGAAACAATTTACGAAATGTGGGCGTATTTCACAACTCTCGTGCATTCCCTTGGTCATGACAGTCGTTGTGTTCAATTTACTGTGTCAATGGGCGTAAATGTTGAATAATATGTGGCAGACCGATTGCAGGAGATAAGACAATCAGTATTAAAAACATTGGAGAAAAAAACCATATCGTTTTATTTATTGTTAAACAAACATCAGGGCGATAACAAAATGATAAGTAATATTTACTTAGGTAAGTCAAGGTCAAAAGTAGTGAAATCAATGCAGCATATACGGGATAGATTAAAATTTTATATGTGGATTACTTTTTCCTTTTCTCTAATTTTAATTAATATCTGACATTTATGAGTACTTTCGGCAGCCTACCTAAAGGTCATTTCTTTCGTATTGTTCGTCAAGTCGTTGAGCTCCTTAGTAGTCCTGAGTTGAGCTATACGAATACTGACAAATGCTTGCACTGACTGGACAGGTCCACTCAGAACTGTGTGGTTCTTTCTTCAAAAGACCATCCCAGACTCCAATCCGCATGGTTCTCATATGTTTTGACCATTATATGTTTGCTGTATGGACTTTAAAAGAGACTTTGACCCCTGAATTTGTTTCGGTGTTTCTTCTCAGGGTAGTCAGCTAGGAAACACCGGCCTCATCTAGTTAAAATTGACGAAAAAAAAATATTTGACGTAAAGTGTTTTTAAGAACCTATTTGCAAAATAAATATCATTTATCAGACAAAAATAAGCTAAACTCTATGTCTCTACTAACTAACTAAGAACTTTGATAGTCCGATGTAACTGTTTGTAGCGACATCTATGGCTTCACATAGGAACTAATCCTGCATCGCCCAAGTAAAGTTCTCCGCGCGATTTCAACATATACACCGTAAAATTCGGTACATGAAACACTCGATTTATGAAGATAAAATTAAAAAATAAAGTACTTTTTTTCTAAAACTCGAATTAATATACGCATATACGAAATTGCACTGAGCCCTCGTGGTGGGTTTTGGCCCATTCCCTCTCCTAGAGAGGAGGTACAAGTCCCATAAGTGGGAAAATTATAAGGCTGACACTAAAAACATATTTTGTAATAGAAAACAGGAATACATTGAGAAACAGTGGACTCTACCGGTGGACAAAGTAACTATTTTACGATATGATCAGGCATGTTTGACCATATCGTGAAATAATCATGCGTTTAGCTGATATAGCTCCATTTCATGAAGCGGCCAGTCACATCATGAAGTGATCAAATCTATGATCTAGCCACGATTTGGGTTACCATATCTCGGGATATGTCCTGAGATATGAGGATTTTTGGACTCGTCTCAAGATTGCAGCCGGACTTTGCAAATCTTTTTCAATAAAATAGAAAAATAGCTTACAATTAAAAGTTAAACAAACGTAAAAAAAGCGTCAGTAATAAAATGTTATTTCATTGGTAAAGTCCCCCCCTCCTTTTGAGTGCAACATACAACGCGTGAGCGAGCTCCTCAGTGAATAAAAACGATAATATTACAACTTTTTAAAATTATTAAGTACGTTTATGAGAAAATTCTCGAACTATAAAAAATCTCAGGATTTTCAATGGCACTCTGGATTTATGATTTTTTCATCTGGTAACCCTAGCTACGATATACGAGTTTAAATTGGTACTTATATATTAAAGTCAACTAGTGCTTCGGACCTTCTACATATTATCTCAATTATGCTGTGGTTCCATGCAGCCATGTTATCGCAGCGACAACGCGCCTACTTCTAACGTTCATCATATAAAGCATTTCACGTTACATCCAAAGAACCAACTCAAAAAAGATGTATTTGAAAATTGAACCATAAAACGTATCTATCATGATACAATTTTCAATAACATCATTTTAAATTTTTAATTCATATAATGAAAACTTTGTTCGCCATGAATGTTTTTTTTTAAACTATAGTCTACTGGTTAGTAGATCTGACTGCTATACCGGAGGTCCTGGATTCGATTCTTACCCAAATTAAATGTTTGCGTGATGAGCACGATCATTTGTTCTGTGTCTAAGTGTAAATTTATTTATAATAATATGTACATATTTAGCAATATATAAGTATGTTTATCAGTTGTGTTGTACAAATAGCACAAGCTCGCTAAGTTTGGGACTACATGGCAATCATAAATATTAACATTTTACGAAGATATCGCTGAACAAGATAGATGATGGAAACAACAACGATTTGAGAACATCCTTCTCTTTTGAAGTCGATTAAAAAAAAATTACAAAGCGATAAATTGTTAGTTTGTAAAGTACCTAATAACCTGTGGTAAAGCACTCTGATAACGATTAAATTCATTCATTGATAGGAAACATTACACTATCGGTAAATTATAGTGTTATAGACTTATCTATACAATGCCATTCAAACTACATAGTGTATAAACTTATCTATGCAACTCAATTCAAATACGAATAGAAACGTCAATGACCGAGTGTTGATTGAAAAGCACGGTCTGCAAAGAAAACTTATTTGCATATCAATAATGTTTTCTTTTTTTGTTGCGTTATATCAAAGTGATGTGAATTTAGAGTTACCATATCTCAGAATTTGTCCTGGGGGCTTACTCTCGAGTTTAATTCCAATCGATCGCATTGGAATTGTGACTTTAGGTACTCTTGAATTCGATTTTAGGGCCAGAACTCGATACTTCTATGCGTTCCCGAAATAAAGGGTCTTGACAGACAGACAGACGAATAACAAAGTAATCCTATCGGGTTCCGTTTATTTCCTTTTGATATACGGAACCCTAAAACCGATATGAATCCATGTTTTATTTTAGAAGGGAAAGCAGCAGTGATGATGATGGTGATGACAACGACGATGACCACTTAAATAGTGAATAAATTCTTCGTTCATGATTCTTAAATGAATGTTATTTAAAAATTATCTTGTTTTGCTCACCCTACCCAATTTATTCGATTTGACAGCTATGACGTCACAACATGGCGCTAAGTCGATCCTATTCTTTTTTGACATAGATTGGACTGTATAGTAAAGCAAAAGATTTTGTTTGAGCCCGCTAATCTAAGGAACTCTGGTTCGAATCAAAATAGTACATTTTGATACAAGTGCAGAAAGTTTGCCACTGGGACCGAGGCGGAATTCACACGAGCCGTAGGCGAGTAGATACTATCTATGGGCCAAGATGCCAAGTAATTCCTTTTTTTAGTACTTAAGTAATTTTTTTGCGTGTTGATGAATAGGTACCTCCTACGACTCATTTTCAGGTTTTTCGTTTATTGTGTTACACATTGCGTAATCCAGGATTTACGACGAGCTCCTACCTAGTCTGTCTAGTCATATTACAATAGTAGATTTTGATACAAGCTGTTTTTATGCAAGCGGCGGGTTTATCATTGCGACATGATTGCGACCGAGGCGAAATACGTCTGAGCCGCAGGCGAGGGTGTTATGAAGCCGAGCGTCGTAGTGACAATATTCCACATTTATCAAATAACGTTTTACAATACGTTACGAATAAAAAAATAAACGGTTTATGTGTAACCCGGTCGTTTAGCGCCGAGCCTGTTACAATAAATACATTAAATTGTAGCAAGGTAGATCTCGCGCACTTTTGCGCACTAGTGCCGAAAACAGTAAATTGCGTGTCTAATAGCAGGAGCGGTTTTTCAAGTAGGTGTAAGATACTGAAAAAAAAAAATATTACCAATATTTTCTGCAAACAGCAATTCTCCTGATGCCTCCCCGTGCAATCCGAAACAAGACGTAGCCACACCAGCTTTAGGCCAGTCTGCTCCAGTCGATGAAGAGGCTGAAAAATTAAAAATATATAAGTTAGAATAGGAATCACTCAATTACGCTCCCAAAAAAAAAAAAAACCTGTACCTCCCATTGACCTAGAAACCTGAAATTTCACTGGAAGCAAAGTAAATTAGTTGTTACGTCATAAAATAAGATTTTTTTATTCGGAAAAGTCTTCCGCGAAAAATCTAAGTTTTGTAAAGCACGGCCGACGGATCTTGGCGCGTCTGAAGTTAGGCTCTGCGACCTTTAGCGCTTGTGCACTCGTAAAACAATAAATGGTCTGAAAAACTAAATGCCAATAGCAGGTATTATTTCTGTTAACAACTGTTATTGGCATTTATTTTTATAAATCATTTGTTAGTCGCACTTTTTTTGAGCGTTAGGCCGTGTTTACGGAGACGCGGCGCGTTGCTCGGCGTGTTGGGCGTATCGTCGTACATTGCAGCAGCGGGCCGCGTCATCGCTCGCGCAAACAATATTATATGGGCAATGTGCGACGGAAAGCCCGACGCGCCGCATCTCCGTAATTGAGCACTTAAAGTTCACAGAGCCTAACTTCAGACGCGCCAAGATCCGTCGGCCGTACTGTACATGGGTAAATTTTTACGGAACCCTCAGTGCGCGAGTCCGTCTCCCCATTAAATCACGCTTAGATAAATGAGTAAAAAGGGCCCATGTCTGCTATTTCTGTAAATTCGACATTCCAACACAATCCCATTGTCATTTTGCTAAAAGTTCTTAATCTGCTAAATCATAATGGTTGATCATTGGTCGGTTATTGGTCTCATAATCGAATGGTGGTAGAATGACTTAGTCGTATTCAGACAAATCTAATGGTAAATCACTAATCAAAGGAACTGGCAAAATTTTAGCAGATTACCCCATACGTCAGAAATTCATTTGTAATTATGTATGAGATTACCATTTCTTTCAATAGTGGGTCAGTGATTGACTATTGAAAAGTCATAATGACGCCATTGTATTATTAGATTACCAATCTTGTCAAAATCAACAATTATGAAACGAATGATAGACGATTCTGACAATATTGTAATAGCAGACTTGAGGCCCAGGACCTGGATCTCCGACCTGCAGGGTGTTTTATACAACCTTATTTATAATATATTCGAAACCTGAAACACGTGTCTAGTATTTTTATGATGTCAGGTAATTAACTAACATTAAATAATCTTTGATTTAAATACAAAGTCATAATATATCAAGATTGTTTACGTTTAGTTACATGGGCGTCGCCAAGTGGGGGCAGGCGGGGGGCAATCGCCCCCCCTAGAGGCCTGCTTTATAGCTTCAGAGCCTGGTTTAGGCATCAGTCTCCCACAATATAATACCCATCCTATATGTTACCGTAGATATAAGGCTAACAATTAGGAGTTGTATTGTGGAGAAAAAAACTTTTATTAATATTAAAAAAAAGCTTTAATTATTATTCCATATACTTCCAATAGCCCCCCCCCCCCCACCCCTTGATTATCGGCTGGTGTCGCCCTTGTTTAGTTATGTACCTAAACAGATGAAATATACGTATTAAACACTTGAACCTGTGGAAGTATTGCCCCATTTACAAAATTCTTTTACTGATAAAAAAAACCACACTACTGCTGATTGTAATCTATGAAATATGCATAGTTCTGTAGAATATACCACGCAAGCGAAACCACAGGAAATAATTAGTTACAAAAAAAATAAGTAGTCCCTTTATACTGATATCAGTTCATAGAATTGTTTTATTTTAAAATCAGTGTTCAGTTATAACCTAATTTTATTACTAATTAAAATAATCAGAATATTTTTTATAGCCTGCTTCTGCGAAAACACGCTATGTTCAACTACATCAAACAGTGTGAAACTCATAATATTTTGATAAAGATTTTAATAGCATACTTATAGAGGAATTAAAATAGTTACATGCCTGCCATTGTCAAGAAAAAAAAAGAAAGAAAAACAGTTAATTTATGCGAATGACGCAACCTTTAAAACTAGCCAACAAACACAATTATTACATAATAATAATAATAATAATAATATAATATTCCACAACTATCACACAACGCCATCTAGTCCCAAGCTAAGCAGAGCTTGTGTTATGGGTACTAGACAACTGATAAACTTACTTATATATTTCTAAATACATACATAATATAGATAAATTACACCCAGACACAGAACAAATGATCGTGCTCATCACAAACATTTGTCCTGGGTGGGAATCGAACCCACGACCTCCGGCATAGCAGTCAGGGCCACTAACCACTAGACCAACAGGCCAGTCAAACACCTAGGATCATGCGTCGACATCTAGGATACATGCGTCACATCCGTCATCTGTTGAACGCTCAGCATAATGCTGCGGCTTCATCAATGAACCCCATTATTAAGTTACTGCTTCGAACATCTGTGCCTCTGCCTATCAGTGGGCTGTATCTCATGAACCGTTAGGCAAAAAACATAATTTGGAATCTTTTTTTATGCTAATCTTATCCGCAATACAAAATCCACCTGCATGAGGCTCACCGCTGTGAAGGACTGTACCCTGCAGAGCTGTGGATTTTCCCTGATTGATCCAAACAGGTAATGGCACAGGTGTGGGAGTCTTCTCGGAGGATCTCAACATTCACATAGCCACACCATTGCAGGTACATAAAACGGTGTTCCAGACTGAATGCTTGGGCATTTCCCTGGAGCTGGACCCTTCAATACGCATACTCTCAGACAGCATGGCTGTGCATCAAAATCTCATTCTTCAATAGTAAATACTAAATGTAAGCCAAATATTAATAGACTTTCTACAATTGTTAAGAGAATTATGACACTGACTCTGGACCGGTGAGATTACAAGGGGTGTCTGTGTTTGCTTGCTCACTAGACCCCATCATTCCTTTGCAGTTATTTTTTTTTAAAACCACTCAGAAGAGAATATTTTAGTGCATAATTAGTATTTTTGGTGGAATAATGGTATATTTTGTAGTATAAAACAGGAAGGAATTGAGGAAGTGTTAAATTCTACCTATTTACGTTTATAGCACATTTTCCTTAATTCTTTTAATAATTATAAGAATTAAGGAAAATGTAGTTAAGATAAAATTATTTTATCTTAACTATCAACCCAAATATTAAAATAAAATTTTATTCCTAATAATAATTTAACATAATTACAGAATTTAAAACTAACCTACTGTACATACCAATTAAAAAATTCAAGCTGGAATAAGTTAAAAATTTAACTAAAACCTCCGATGATAATTTTATTATTTAGTTTTGTTGCACTTTTTTTTTCAAATTTGAGGAAATTACAGCTATGCTGCCAGGGTCAAGTTCTCTCGAGAGAGAAAATAGTATTGTACCTATATTATACCTGCCGATTTAACTTTTTTCAAATATTTAAACATAATTATTATTTAAAATATTATTTTTACTCACCGGATTCGAAAAATATGAAACACTGGCTAATTAAACTTCACGTATCCGTTGATTTCACAATGAGATTCCCTATTTATTCACAATGAATGTTAAATTAAACGACGGATGTTTTAAAAGTATAAAGCAATAAACATAAACATTTAAAGACCGCATTCGAGACACATTAATTAAATACTAGAATTACTGATAACAAAAAGTGTGACCAAAGAGAATATAAGCACTTGTGTGTGACGAAAACAAATCAATCTTTTCTTTTTTTTTTTTTCGACTGACATTGACAATTTGACAAAAGTGACATAACGAGGTGTATTTATGAAGTTAGTTGCACACCAAAACGTTTCGATTTCTTTGCAAAAGAACTTTCTGACGCGCCTTTAAAAAAAAATCACCAGTGATTGGTTTAAAAACAGTTAGGATAGAGATTTCATTGGTAAGTTATTTTTCTGTATCCCTTTTGCCTCTCACGTGTCTCACGCAGCATTGGCTAAACTGTACTATACTGATCAGCGAGTTTTGAGCTCAAATTTTTAAATTGAAAAAGGTTTATGCCTAAAAAATGATTATGCAAAGTTTCAATGTTAGGAAATTAGTATATAGTTTTTGAGAAAAATAATATTAATTAAAATCGATAATTCACGCCATTTTGACAGGTTTCATTCACTTTTTACTTTATTTGTTGTATCTATGCTATGTATATATTACTGTTTCATTTAACAACCACTTACTTTAGTAAGAATTAATAAAAATGAGATGAGATAATTTGCTTGTGTACCGGGCACCCCGACTCGGATAAATTTAGGTTACAAGAGGATTCACCGAGAAAACTATTTTAGACGTACTATGTTACTCAAATATTTTTATTCAACGGTAGAGCGCTCGCTGACAATATTTTTTTTTTTCATTTTTAAATACATTTGCTACTGTGGGGGGATGGTCCGAGGGGTTGAGAGTGACCCCCTCCCCTGAACCTCAGTTTGACCCAAAAATGCATAAAATTTACAATTTTTTTATTCCTAACCTCAAAAATTTAATCTTGAATATCTCCAAAAATATGCGTTTCATAGATTTGGGAAAGGTTTTGGGGGGGAAAGGGACACCACCCCTGCCCCCTTCATCCCAAAAAACCCACTATTTCGCTGTCCAGTATAGTACAGTTTTACCTGTTTAAAAGTGTTTTTTCATTAATCATAGTCCGAAAGTATGTAGGTCTGAAGTTACCTGAGGTGTTGAGCGGGTTGAAAGTGATACTTTTCATCCCTAGGGAAAATGACTTTCAACTGACAGCTGTCAAATTATTTTTAAAAAAAACTAGTTCTATCTTTGTATTTCTATTGAACTATTTCCCAACTTTTTATACAGCCAGTTAATTAAAGCGCGATGTAAAATTGAAATAACTGAAAGATAAATACCTACATACTTTTTTAAATGATTTATTTATAATTTAATTTCAATTATTTCTTTAAAATTAAATCTAGAGTTTTGTTTAGGTATACATACTCTCTCTAATCTCACATGAGATTTAGTAATTGCACTGTAAGTGCATCTGATTCAGCTGTTAAGAAGTTTCACCTGATTCCGATAAAAGGCAAAAGCAGTAGTGGAATGCCTTTTACCGCCTAAATATGAAACATACTTAATATCATACGACGACCTTTGACGATGACTCAGGTTTTTATTTTCCTTTTATTCGTAATTAAAAGCACAGTGTTAGTGTTTACCTCGGGTTAAGTCCCTCGCACTATAAGCGACCTCACTTCGCTCGGCCGCCAAACTCCTACTCGTACTCGGGACTAAATAAGTTGCTTTCACCCCCCCTAGGGTAACAACGTACTATTAAAAAACTACTTATTTGCAAAATAAATATCAATTATCATTTATGCGAACTTCTGGAAAAGCTGATTTTTGTCGCGATTTCATTAGCCCTTTAAACCACAAACAATTTGTAGTTTTTGCTGTTATGAAGTTATGAAAAATAAGTACAATGACCCCTAAACACTAGATGCGCTGGCGTCCCTTTGACCTATTTCGATGTTCTTCCTGTTCTAGTTACTTAATCTTTTATTATGTGTAAATTCGTAATTTTTATGATTTTTTTTATGAGATCTCGTGTAAAGTAGTGAAAAAATAAATTTCATTAGCGATTGTTATGGCTGTTAACAAATGTTATTGGCATTTATTTTTTAAAACCCTAGTTTTTTTACGAGTGCACAAGCGCTACAGTTCGCAGAGCCAAACTTAAGAATCGCCAAGTCAGAACGGTCGTACTGTAGATGAACCACACGGCACACACATTTATTTACTTAACAATAGTAAGGTAACTGAAAGCATTATTTCATTGTAAAATAGAGACAGTGTAATCAAACCAAGGCCGTTCATTATCTCATTGGCAGAGAATTAGATGCTACTACAAACAACGGAAATGACGGAAAATCTGTCTCATTACCTATGTTTGTACACATGTTTAATTCATAACGATATCTATGTTCATAATTCATAACATAGTATCTCTGTCTCAACACGCTTTTTTTTAGGTGCGAAAATCATCTAATGACGTCTCCCGCCCTTAAGTAGAGCGCGAGGGTGTGTCAGACTTTTACTGACTAAAAACCCACTCCTATCTCTTCGTTGCCTTTCATACCAGGCTAGAATCTTCCTTTCAGAAGCAGGCCCTTGGCTACAATAAGTTCCGACCCCGTTCAGCCCGTGGAGCAGTACGCGCCGTCGACGACTTAGGCTCGGTCTGGAAGGTTACCGGACGGTCGGACGGCTAGCTACCCATTGCTTCCGTCCACAAGCCCGCCCCTACGGTGGCAGGAATACGGGATCGGAATCCCGATTTCCGGAAACCGTATAAGCGGTGGCTGATTTGGCCAGTTGCCTCACGCGTGCGCGGCCTTCTCCTTTGCTAGCATTGCTGCCCCGCAAGGAAGCGACCCTCTCTTAGAGAGGAGGCTTGTGTCCCAGCAGTGGGAACATTAAAAGGCTGATGATGGTGATGATGGTGATGGTGAAGGAAGCGACAGCCTACCACTCCTCCTCGTTTCAGACCATGCTGGCCTGTGAGAGACCGCTGCTGCCGATCGCCCCCACAAGGGCACGGCGGTGATCTACCCAAGCGGGGCACACCTCTACCGTATGCTCCACCGTGTTTCAACACGCTAATAAGCCCCATAACCCTAAAATGATAGGTAGGCAGGTGCGGTGGCTATTTGAAATAAACCATTAGCAACCGATAAAGCAAACTCAAAAAAATTCTCTCTGGCTGGATGCCCTATAGTTGAATTAAGGGGGCCACCGGTAACCGTTTTGTAATCGAGGTCTGCTAATCTATGCGTTCGCACGCTTGGCTCAAAGTAAACATACACCGTTAAATTTTGGTCGTTTTAATCCCGCGGAGGGTCTCTTTACAAATCGATAGTATTTCATGTACCGAATCGACCCTACCCGGGATTAAGACGATCAAAATTTTACTGTGTTTAAGCTTGGCTCATTCTTAACGCCTTCTATTAAACCGTGTTATTGTGCTGTGTGTGGAGATAAATACACCTGGAGATACAAAGAAGGACTTTTATTTATTCTCCAACTACCCAGTGAGTGCCTTGGAGCGAGGAGGAGTGGCAGGCAGTCACCTTCTTCTGCGAAGGAGTAATGCTAGCAAAAGAGAAGGCCGACCGCATCAGGCATAGGCAACGGTGCTCACGCCCCTGCCGCCAACGGGATTCGGAGTAGGCGCGGGCTTGCGGACGGCGAACAATGGGTAGCTCGCTCTCCGACCGTCCGGTAACCGTCCGGACCGAGTCCAAGTCGTCGACGGCTCGTACTGTTCTCGCGCGTCTCAAGGAATTGTCAGCAAACCGTAGGGGCCCAGCCGGGTCGAAGCCTACTGGGGCCTAGGGTTAGTCGAAAGTGAACCCTTGGGCCCTGGAACAAAGGCAATGAAGGAACAGAGTAGGTTTTTAGTTAATTAGAGTCTGACACTATCTCCCGCCCCGCCCAAGGGTGTGATTTGTCATCGGATGATTGTACCTGCCATAAAAAACCCCTAAGGGAGTAAAACGGAGTTTGGAAGTTTGTGGAGAATTTCATGCAGGGGAAGCCGCTAACAGAAGCTAGTTATCCTTCGGCGGCAGCGATCTCTCTCACCGGGCCTTGGTTCAGGCCATGGTCCGTAGTGAGGAGGGATGGCAGGCGGTCGCCTCCATCTGCGAAGCAGTAAAAAAAAAAAAAAACTGCGAAGCAGTAATGCTAGCAAAGGAGGATGCCGACCGCATCAGGCAGAGGCAATGGGGCGCTTGCCCTAGCCGCCGCCGGGATTCCGATCCCGATTTCCGGCCACCGTAGGCGCGGGCTTGCGGTCGGCGTGCAATGGGTAGCACGCTGTTCGATCCTCTGGTAACCGACCGGACCGAGCCCAAGTCGTCGACGGCGCGTTCTGTTCCCGCGCGCCTCATGAAGCTGTCAGCACACCGAAGAAGCCCAGCCTGCTAGCTGCAGGTAGGCAGGGTCGAAGCCTACTGGGGTCATGGGTTAACTTCCGAAAGGAATACCCGGCCACGGCACGATAGCTACGAAGGAACGGGGTAGGTTTTTAGTCAGTAAAAGTCTGACACTGTTTCCCGCCCCACCCAAGGGCGGGATTCGTCATTGGATGATTTTACCTACCCAAAAAAAAAAAAAAAACCCCTAAGGGTATAATGGGCGTTGGAAGTTTGTATGGAGAAACCGACTTTTACGCGGGCGTAGCCGCTGGCAGAAGCTAGTTTATTACCCATAATATTATATACTATACATATTATCTGCTCACAATGGCGGAATACAACCGAAACATTTTCTTGTAAACATTAATTTTAAGTCAACTTTGTGAAGGAAGAATTAATGGCACGTAGTTAATATTATTCCATTTGTTTATTTTTATAAACAAACTTTTTACATTTATTATTTGTCTTAAAAAATCAAACAAAAAAAAAATGGTTTTCAAAATATAAAATAATAGTAGCCTACCGGGTATCGGAAACAGAGTTCAAGCTACAGGTGGTCTAAATCCAATTGTCCAACGCGAGTCAGATCACAGATTTTGGCCGAGTCTAGAACTACTAGTCACGACGACTATCGACTGTTGCTAAGCTGTAGGTAAGTATTCTATAGAAGTCATTTTCATGGCTGTACGCTGCAGTCTTATGCAAAGAGTATGTAAGCACTACGATTGTCTTATGATCGACCGAGTGTGCAGCGCTGATTTAAACGGTATTCACTAGCGTAATTATGGTCGTCGTCGAATTCTGCAGGAGGTGCAGGAAGGCAGCCCAAGGAATATGCGCCACTGAATCGTCGCAGCCGCGTGGGCGAGCGTCCGCAGCGCCAGCGCACATTACAAAGACCGTTGCCTGGAACCCAGCGCGTGGCGTCACGTGCTGTAGACCTTCTAACGAGAGCTAGTGATCTATATACAGTTGTAACATCACACTAAAGAACATACTTCCCGTCGAATTCTGTAATGTCTCGTCGCCGGTCGCTAAATCCAAAGAGTATGGTTGAATCAGAAAACAATAGGGACTTGACACAATTTTCATAAACGGTAATTGATTTAAAGTTTGGTAGAACTAGAATATAATCTTTTTCTTCTTTTTATATAAAAATGAATAGCTGTTCGTTAGTCTCGCTAAAACTTGAGAACGGCTGGACCGATTCGGCTAATTTTATTCTCGATTTCTGATTTAAGCATTTGAAGTTGAGAATTACTCAAACTCTACTTTAGCCTGTAAAACTGTCTTAATTTGGCATTTAAGTAAAGTTCGAGACGTTCTTAACTCAAAATACTCAATTCAGAAATTCGCCCTTAGTCTTGAAATATTCGTGATACGCCGGTGCAAAAAGATGGAAAAATAACGAAAAAAAAAAAAAATCGAATACAACGCCATCTCTTTTTAAAATGTCATTTTGAAATGTATTCATCTGGTTCTGGTAATACCCGTAGTTGGCGTTATCCTTTTTAGGCGGTGCGAAGTTTGCCGGGCCACCTAGTTAGTCTATAATTATTATTATATAATAAAATTTAAATTGAAAGGTTGAATGATATTTTTTTCGCCTATAAAAACAGACACAAAAGGACGACCCGCCCGGCGCCCCTAGTTCCGAATTGCGTCAAACAAAGAGAATATAAGCAAAGCGATTATAGCCAGGGATATCACAAGTGATGAAATATATCAAAGTATCGATATTTTTAAAAATACCGATACATCGGTCAAATTCGAGATTTTCGGTTTAAAAATAATAATTTATTTAGTTCAGTCTTGTCAATAATACGTTTTTTTTTAATTAATTAATTTATTTAAACTTCATGTACAGTAGTGAGTTAATGCAACAAGGCATTCTCTACCAGTCAACCTTTCCTTCCTTCCTTTCCTTTCCATTTTTTTTTGTGTTTATGTTCTTTCTTTCTGTCTTTTCCTTTCTTTTTCTTTTTTTGTTTTTTTTTTTTGGTGGGGAATCATCCAATGACATTTTCCAACCTTGGGCGGAGCGAGAGATAGTATAAAAAACCCACCCCGTTCCTTTATTGCCTTTCATACCATGGCCGAGCCTTCCTTTCAGAAGCACACCAAAAGTATTTTTTATACAAAGGTACAATTATTTAAATTTAAGAAAATCGTAATAAAATTAAATAGTAATATTCTATTCAGGCAAACTGGCATTAGTCAGTTATTAAATTAATACCTATCTGTTGTAAAAACATACTAGTCATAGACAATACAGTTATTTTTTTCTATTCAATTGTGTCTACACAATCTTTTTACACGACTGTTTACGACTTTGAATTCCGTTAAATATTCTGCTATTAAATTAATTTTGATAAAAAAGAAAACAATTTTCGATATTAAATATTTTATATCGATGTCTCGATATTTTTTCAACAAGCCTAATTATAGCGCGAATCCAACCAAAATTAATAGTCACAAAATATAAGGGCTATTAAATAATAATAAATTGTGAGATTGCGCATTGGTTGGATTCGCACTGTAATCACTTTTGACGCAATTCGGAACGAGGGGTATGTTTGACATTTTGACCATTTCCCCCTTATTTACTATTCTCTTTGATTTTGAATTTTTGACATTCTCTTTGGACGCGAAGGCGAACTCGACGCTATTTTTTGTAAACAAAACCAAAACCACTAGATTTTTTAACAGCACAGTTTTAGACAAAGTAAATGTAATTTGTGATGTAATTCTTATCTCATTTTTATTCATACTGTGTTAATATTCATTGTGTCATTTGTTGAAAGTTAGCTGTGTTGGTTTCCTGAATTAGTATAATTAATTAATACTTATCATAACTCACCTACTATTTTGTGTACTTTAAGCATGCAGAGAAGTACGGTCCCGTCCCGTATGCAAGTGGATATGTTGTTGGAGAGTTTAGAAGAGAGACGTTGGCTCGGAACAGGGCATGCTAGGACAACTCATGCTAGAGACCGTGTACGAGCAGCATGGAAAGAGGTAGCTGCCCTGCTGAATAGCGATGAAAACGGCTGCTTTAAAAGTTGGCAGCAATGGTCCAAGGTTTGTAACAACTGACATAATCACTTGTGGTCTATCAACAATTAACTATATGTCTTTTATTTGCCTTTGTAGGTACTTTGTTTTTTTCTTTATTGACAAGAGTCAATTCAAACTTTTGGCATGATTTACTTTTTTTTTTGCCAGTAATGAAACCTAAGTTATATGTTAGGCCGCTATCCTATAGCGTTTTACGAGCGTTGGCGCTTCTCCAACGTCGTCTGTACAGCGACAACGTTGCGTAGACGCGACGTTAACTTCGTGAGTTTCTAGTAGTAAAGCGCCAACGTTGAATCGGCGCGACGTTAATGTTGCAAGTTTCTTACGTATGCCTCAAACAGCAGCGTGTATCCGACGTTAACGTCGAGAAATTCGCGACATTAACGTCGCGTCAGCGCAACGTTATCGCTGTGCAGACGTAGGAGAAGCGCTAACGCTCGTAAAACGCTAGTGGGATGGTGGCCTTAGAAGACAATACCAGCAATTAATAGTAAAATAAACCAGGTCCTTAACCTGTAACCAAAGTGAGATATTTAATACATAATATTTTGGAGTTTCTATTGATAAAATAGATTACGTTGGTTATTACTGTTATATTTTTTCAAACTACCAGTTTTTCATCACTAAAACAATCAAAAAAAATAAGTCTTACATGAATTGAAAACCAACCACCAAATCAATAAAACAAATTAAAATTATTGTGTACTTTTTTAGTATTGGAAGGATAAAAAATCAGCAGTGAAAAGAAAAGCCTGTCAAATTAGGATGGCCAGACAGCAAACCGGTGGTGGTGCAGAGGAAGGGCTTGTCCTCACTGATGTTGAAGAACGCATAGTAGCAATAATGGTTGGTAGTCGAAGGAAACTAAACGACCTGCCACAACGGAATCTGAACCAGCAGACGCCACATTCACAAAGTAATTCACAGCTGGCAAGCCTGACTGAGCGGTTAATTGCGGCTGAAGAAAAGCGCTTGGAAAATGAAAGGCTTGTCATCCAAAACCAGCAGAAAATGCTGGAAATCTTCCAAGTGACAAGCGAAGCATGGATGAAGCAGGCCCAAGCTATTCAGGATTTATGTGCAGCTCTTAAAAGTGGGAGTTGATTATTATTAATTTTAGTTATATAATATACGAATGAAAAGGCACAGTGTCCAGGAGCTAGCAAAAAGATTTGCTAGATTTTGAGAGATGCGTCGCTGGACAAATCTACTCACCACCCCAAAGACAGCTTTCAGCCAGCACATTGGATTATTAAGAAGCTCCAGAAGCAGATTACCAATTAGCAGTAGAGATAAGAAAAAAGAATAGAAATGAAATGTCACTAACATAGTTCTAAGCCTTATTTACTAACTAGACACAAAATGTTGTATTTTCTATACACCGCTGGTCGTTTTAATCCCGTGGAGGGTCGATTCGGTACATGAAACTATATCGATTTGTAAAGATAAAAATGAAAAATAGAGTACTTTTTTCTAAACTCGAATTAATTGACGCATGTACGAAATTGATTTCTTTAAGTAAACGTCAACTGATCGAGGCCAATGAACTGTAGGTAGTAAGTAAACAACGACCGACAACTCCCTACATAGTCATTGACTCGTTTACTTAAAGAAATTAATTTCGTACATGCATATATTAATACAAGTTTAAAAAAAGTACTTTATTTTTCATTTTTATCTTCACAAATCGATAGGGTTTCATGTACCGAATCGACCCTCCGCGGGATTATAACGTCCAAAATTTAACAGTGTATATTGGCCTAATTATATCAAATCTAATCTAAAAATAAATTGTAAAGTTAAATTCATTTTTTTACTACTAGATTCTATTCTAATTATTCTATTCTTTATGAATGTCAAATATATCTGATGTTGACTATTCTGGAAAGTAAATTGGATAAGCAATTGTTTATACCATTAACACAAGGAATGAGTGTGCTAGAAACAGCAACTGAAGGTGTATGAATCTTTGATTGATACAATTGGACTTGATGGGTTAGTACTGGGGCCCAAGTCTGCTATTTTTGTAAATTCGACATTCCAACACAATCCCATTGTCATTTTGGTAAAAGTTCTTAATCTGCTAAATCATAATGGTTGGTTATTGATCTCGTAAACGAATGGTTGGTAGAATGACTTTGTCGTATTCAGACAAATCTAATGGTAAGTCACTAATCAAAGGAACTGCCAAAGTTTTAGTCATTTGTCATTATGTACGAGATTACGATTTCTTTCAATAGTGTGTTAGTGATTGACTGTTGGAAAGTCATAGTGACGCCATTATATTAGTAGATTACGAAACTTGTCAAAATCAACCATGATGAAATGAATGTTAGACGATTCTGACACTATTTTAATAGCAGACTTGAGGCCTAGGACTGAAACAAGCAAAAAATAAAAGTACCTACTTAGTAAATTTTATAATTATTAAAACATTAAATATATACCTAAGTTACCGGCAATCTATATAATCCGGTATTCTATACAATACCTATATATATAATATAGTAGGCAATGTATAAAGTACGGTTTAAAGTACCTAAGGCTTTTATTTTCAGGTGGTTATAAAAAAAAAACCCTAAAATTACATCTCCTTCCCTGCTCTCATCTTTTACACCTATTACTGACTGCGCATTCGGTATTGTGTAGAAAACCTGAATTATACAGATTGCTTAACATACGCATGTTACTACTAATCAAATAATTCCCACAAATAAGAATAGGAAAGCCAATAACCTCGATCTGTCAAATGTTGAGTGAAAAGTCCTCCTTAGTCTTTCACTCTTGACAGAGTGGTCGTGGTTGACGATGTTGCGTTTTCGTTGGCGAGTGAGGCTCCCGCGATGCGTCTCCACTTTTCCCGGCTAACGGCGTCTTGGGAACACTGGACTATGGAAGTCTGTGTTGCAGCTCTGATGAGGTCTGTCCAACGCGTAGGTGAGCGCCCGCGTGACCGCTTCCCTTCCACTTGTCCCTGGACAACGAGTCGCTCCATGGAATCTTCGTTGCTTGCAAATAAAAAAACTTATAATTTGCGTATCAATAAAGGCTTTTTTTGCTTTGTATTACATAGTCTTAGTTAAGTCTAAGTGAAGTAAAAACATTATTGTTTATTGTAAATTAGCTAAATATATATATATTGTTTTAAGTCATAATTAGTTAAAAATAAAAACTATTTTCTTTCTTATTTTCATTGTAAGGAACAATTCGCCTTCTTCTTCCATTAGCCACTAATCAGACACTTCACACAGTGACGCAGAGATGAGTAAAATTTAAAAACTGAATTCTGATAAAACTATTTTTGTTCACGATTCGTAAATAAATTACATTTTAAAAATTTCTTTTTTTGCTCGCCGTACCCAATTTCTTCAATTTGACAATTCGACGTGACGTCACAACATGGCAATCGATCCTATTCTCATTTGGACCGCATTGTACTCGTTTAATTTCTCACTCTATTTTATATGATTTCTTTTATACATAGAAATATAAATAAATCTGTTCAAAGTGTATAACTAAAAAAGTATACTTACCTACTGAAATATTAGTTTCAATTAAAGACTCATTAACAATACAAAAACTATTATTTAACCATGACTAGCCATTGATATATTTTAATAATAATAATAAATTGTCCCGCCGCCGCCGCCTCCCCGCTGCCCGCAAAATTCGAGGCAGAGGCCTAAGTAAACAATGAAATCCGCGTTTATACATCGTTATATTATGGTCGTTTTAATCCCGCGGAGGGTCGATTCGGTACATGAAATGCTATCGATTTGTAAAGAGAAAATTAAAAAATAAAGTACTTTTTTTAAAACTCGAATTAATTTACGCATGTACGAAATTAATTTCTTTAGAAAAAAAGTACTTTATTTTTTAAGTTTTTCTTTACAAATCGATAGTACCTATTTCATGTACCAAATCGACCCTCCGCAGGATTAAAACGACTAATATTTAACGGTGTATATTGTAGCTTTTAGATTTGACAGATAGAATCGAGGCGGTGGGCGAGACTGTTAGCGTCCTCGACGTTATTTTAGGAAATGTATGACGTGGCAAATAATTTGAACTCGTTGCTATGGTTACGTGCAGCCCCCACTTCTTTTGAGACCCGAAAATAGGTTACTGCGCATTCAAGGTTGACCGTCATGATGGTTCAACTTGTGTGACGATGATTATAACCGATTTTCCGGTCTCAATCAAAGTGAGGTCTGCGCAAAACCATAGGAAATTGTTAAACTTATTTGCCGCGTACTATACTTGCCCGGCTAAGAACCCGCAACTTTATGCAAGAGAGGCGGGGTGGAACCACTGGGTCATCACGATATTTACTTTTTTATTTTAAATTATCTATCCATCCATCATTATTGTTTCAGCCGATGGACATCCACTGTTGGACATAGGCCTCCACCAAGTGTCGCCACAACGAATGGTCCTGTGCGTCTCGCATCCACCGCATGGAATTAATTATGTAAGACGACCTGACCTGAGAGATTTCATCACCACAACTCTCAAAACAGTAAAGGAAAACATCGTGAGGAAACCGGCATGTTCTAAAAATTCGATGACATGTGACATGACATCCACCAACCCGCACTGGGCCCGCGTGGTGGATTACAGCCCACTCCCTCTCCTAGAGAGGAGGCCTGAGTCCCAGCAGTGGGAACATTATAAGGGTGCTTTTCCACCAGAGATGTGCTATGCAGCGAGGATGTAATAGCTAAGCTGCGAAACTATGTGACCGTTGCTACTAAGCTATGAAGCGGTGCGAGCAAGATGTGCTATGAAGATGCGCCGCCGCAAAGTAGCTGTGCGTGGAAGATGCGCAGCTCGAGCTATGTTTATGTGTGATCGACCATACATCCATAGCAAGCATCCTTCCATATAAAAAACATATCTTAGTTTAATCTGTTTCCACTAGTGCTGAGCTATATATATGCATTTCATATCCACCAATGATATTCATTGGTGGATATGAAATGCATCCATAGCAACGTAGCTAGCACATCTCTGTGTGCCTAAACTAGGCTCTGAAGCTGTAAAGCAAGCCCCTTCCTGCTCCGCCTTGGCGATGTGATGATGTCTATGAACTTCTAACACATTCTATTTAGATAACTATGTTTTGTTCTCAACCTTAGTTCAGTCTTCGTCGTAATTGTCATATTTTAAGTTCTCCTAATTAGGTATAATGATTTGATATTTATTATAGTATTTATTAGTTTGTAATATTGGCAATATTTCATTATTTTATAAGTAATACCTAAATGATTCTGGAAATACCTGTTATTCATTTATTGTGCACATCTGTCACAGTGTTGTCTTTTTTAACCCAAAGGTTGACTGGTAGAAAATGCCTTGTTGCATTGAGTCCGTCTATGTACCACTACTGTACATGAAGATTAAATAAATAAAAAACAGTTTGAAGGCGCCTGTCAAAACTGGCTTAGTTGAATTACTGCTTGACTTGATTGCTTTAAGTTTGAGTGTAGGCTTTTCTTTGATATTGGAATTAAAATCCTTATATTGATTACTCTATAACAGTAAAGTGAATTATTCAATTCATATATTTATCTAGGACATTACTGATACCCCTCTACATTTACTATACTCTTTGACTGACACCCAGTGCCTCGGAAAGCACATACAAATTGGTCCCGTTTGTCATTCGTAGATATTTGATAGTCGTTATTATAAGTAGACCAAAGAGATTTATAGAGATACTATAGAGCATCTATGTCATCCAGCTTTCAATAGTAAACATGCGAATTAAATTTGTAATTTATACGTTTATACGCTATTTTTTCTAGAACTATTTGCGAAAATTATTGAATTCTAATCAATTACAGAGTAAATATGAAAAATATTTACGAAAATAAACTAAAGTTAGGTCCAGTCGCCCACACTAGACTAAGCGACTTACTTCCTAGGTAACAATGTCTCGGATTACGATTTTGTTCGCTATGTCCTGTCTATTAGAAGTATGTAATTTAATGTCTTTGAAGTAGACAGACGTCAGAAAGTCTGACCATCAGTCTATCTAAGGAGTATCGTCTTGCCCAGCAACCGGGTTGTAGAGGTCTGATAGCCAGTCATTTGGTAGCCGACCCCAAGATAGTTGGAAAAGGCACGGCGATGATAAGCTAGTCAAAATACCTTGATAATAAAAATATAACGAGTCTTTTATTCAAACAGTAGATATTACAATTTGTAAAACTTACTAGATTTTTTTATGGCAGGTAAAATAATCAAATGACAAAACCTGCCCCTGGGTGAGGCGGGAGATAGTGTCAGACTCTTACTGACTAAAAACCTACCCTGCTTCTTTCATTGCCTTTGTCTCAGGGCCCCGGGGTTCATTTTCACATAACCCTTGGCCCCAGTAGGCTTCGGCCCTGCTGGGCCCTTACAGTTTGCTGATAACTCCTTGAGGCGTGTGGGAACAGTGCGCGCCGTAAACGACATGGGCTCTGACCGATCTGTTACCGAACGGATGGACAGCAAGCTACCCATTGCCCGCCGTCACAAGCCCACGCCTACGGTGGCTAGAAATCGGGATCGGAATTACGGTGGCGGCTGTGACGTGAGTGCCGTTGCCTGATGCGGTCGACTTCCTCCTTTGCTAGCATTACTGCTTCGCAGAAGGAGGCGACCGCCTGCCACTCCTCCTCGCATAACTTAGGTACTAGCTGATCGTCCGGTCAGCTAGTACCTTCGTACACTTCGTACCGCCTTATAGTCGTTACTTTTTTTTTTTTTTTGAATACATTTTTATATTATCTCACCGTTTAAACCTTCCCTGGTCCATCACGAATATTTCAAGACCAAAATTGGCGAAATCGGTCCAGCCGTTCTCAAGTTTTAGCGAGATTAACGAACATCTATTCATTTTTAGGGTTCCGTAGTCAACTAGGAACACTTTTAGTTTCGCCATGTGGTTGCGCCAATTTGCTATGATCCGCGACTTTGTTTTTTGTAATTTATTTTTTTGGCCTAGCAATCCTATACCATCCGTTTTCCCTCCACCCGCACGACCGCAAGAAATGATTTGACATTGACGTTTTGTGCATCGAGTGAATGTGACCGCACCGCTAATCGCGCCCGCTCGAAATTACTAGAAAATTGACTATTTTCGTGATCAAATCATTCAGAGACTCCACAATAGTACAGTGTAGTGCAATACAGAAACTGGCAGTGCTTGAAAGTACGAAGTTCGGGATTCGCCGGCCGGCGCCATGTGGAACTTTCGAGGTTAAAGGTCAGTCCTTCTAATACATTTATCCCATTAATAAACGCTAGACGCAGTACCTGCATATTGTTAACAAACCTTAGATCGCTTTTTAAATCTACAGTCCACAAAGCAAAATTCGCGCAACCATTACTTTTTGGTCCTTCGAGCCGGATCGTGAATCATTTTCTTGTAATTTCGCAATATAGTATTTGTTCCATAGGGAATAAACGCAACGCGCCTGTTTACCTAGATATAATAGTAGAAAACCCGCATCTAGGCATTTAGGCAACTATACGTTATTTCGCTCGTATAGTTAAAGTGTCATTGATAATTACGGTACCTACGCCGTCAACCGCACCGCATAATTATAGTTAGCTACGTAAATATCAGCGTAGATATAAATCGATCGCATTCTTTTTCTTGACAAAATTCATTCGACCATCCTACAAATTGCATGTAGGTAGACGCATTTCAAAAATACCCGTTCATTGTTGAGTGAATATTTGTAGGAAACGGATAAACCATAGATTATATACGCATATGAATATTGATTCAGGTTGTTCCGTTCGTTCGCCGTTCACTTTGTTGTTTACAATATTACCATATTGTTATCTGATAATTATCGCTTACTTAATAATTCGTTAAGTGTTTGTTTGAGTGTATAGTGTGAATATATCAAGACAAGATGTCTCTTAAGGGAACCAAGGTTAGTACTGATTTAAAGGTTCAGTTAAAGCTTTTATACGCTGAAAGGGACTCACAGTTTTCACGTGTTCAATCAATTTGTGATAAATCTTTGCAAACCTCGGATCTGGCGATTAGAGATGCTTTCTTGTGTTCGTTGGAAACTTTAGATAGTTTGCGCGCGGATTTTAAATCTACAATTAAGAATATAAACATTTTAGAGTTGGAGTTAAATCCTGATTACTGTGTGAGTTATCAGGCATTGTCGTCCTTTGATGACTTGTATTGTCGTATCAAACGTATTGCTAGGAGTTTAGAGACTCCCCCCCCCGCGAGTGGTTTATCCAACCCTCCTCGCGAACGCCCACGATTGCCGCCAATTCAAATACCTGAATTTGATGGTGACATTCGAAATTGGAATTTATTTATAGATAGTTTCGAAAATATAATACATAGGAACACATCGCTGACAGATCACGAGAGATTGCATTATCTCGTAGAAAAATTGACCGGTAAGGCAAAGGCTGTCTGTGCTGGAATTACGTTTAGCGCTGAAAATTACAATTTAGTTTTGAACACTTTAAAAACAAAATACGAAGATAAGCGATTAGTAGCCACCGCATATTTAGATCAATTATTCGATTTGAAAGGTTTTTCCGTTTGTAACGATCATAATTTAGAGAAGTTTTTAAATATTTTCGCATCATCTGTTCGTGCAGTAAAGAACCTAAAGGTCAATGACCTCTGTGACTTTTTGTTTTTGTATATCGGTTTAAATAAATTAGATCCTGAAACTGTTCGTCTGTTTGAAACGACTCAGCGCGGCAAAGAAATACCTAAGTTCGAAGATTTAGAATCTTTTATTCGCGACCATATTAAGGTGTTGCAGCGCACGTCGGCACGTCATGAAGTCACGAATAGGACAGGTTCCGATCGCCGTATAGACGCGTCATCGAAGTCAGTCAAGACTGCACATACGCTAGTTAATACCGCCTCAACACCTGACTGTTCTCTGTGTAAGGGTAGCCATACACAGCTGTACAAGTGTTCGGGATTTCAGAGATTATCGCCTAGTGATCGTTACAAGTTTGTCCGCACTAATAATTTGTGTTTTAATTGTCTAAGTGACAAACATCTGGTTACGTCATGTAAAAGTGGTGTTAGCTGTCGTAAATGTCCAGCTAGACATCATACCTTCTTACATTTTGAGAGTAGTAAGCTGCCATCGCAGCAGCAGCCTGCGCAGACGCGCGACGCTTGTGACGCGCGGCCTGCTGCAAGTGCAAACGACGTAACATTGTGTTCGCTTTCCGCCGCTGGTACTCAAGTCACTACCGTTTTACTTGCGACCGCGCAAGTTGTCATTGTAGATGCCTTTGGCAAACCGCACACCGTTCGAGCGCTACTAGATGGCGCTTCCCAGAGTAATTTTATTACTCGGGATTGTTGTCAACGCCTTGGTTTTAGTTTTAATAATTGGTCATCCCGCTCAGAAGTGAAAGGTTTTGGAGGTTTAAAGGCAACCATTCACGGTTCCATTAAAATAATATTTAGTTCACGTTTTAATCGTAATATTTCGTTTGAAATGGATTCGCTAGTCGCAGATAAGATTACGGAACGGTTGCCCACGGTACCGGTTGACACGTCCATGCTGACGGAGTTTAAGAACTTGCAGTTAGCCGACGGAAATTACGCTTTCCCTGGAGATATCGATCTATTGATCGGTGCTTCGATTCTCCCGCATCTCCAGTTATCACGTAAAATTCAAGGTCTTCCGATGTACCCCGCTCCGCACGCACTGGAAACAGTTCTCGGGTTTGTTATAGTTGGCTCCGCACCCGCTTATTTAAATAGTTACTCGACTGTGTCGCACTGTTGCACCGTCGAGCCGCCGCTTGAGTCTACCATCCGCAAGTTCTGGGAGATTGAAGAGGTCAATGTCCCACCTATTCTCAGCCCTGAGGATCAGGTCACTGAGGAGATTTATACCCGCACGACTACTCGTGATAAAGATGGTCGTTATGTTGTCGCGCTCCCTTTCAAGGGTGATATTTTTTCGCTCGGTGGCTCCCGTGCCTCCGCAGAAAAACGCTTTCTATGCTTGGAACGTAAGATGCAGGCGTCTCCTAAGTTGAAGCAAGCCTATGATGATGTGCTGATCGAATATTTAGATAAAGGTTATATCTCATCAGCGCCTGCCGAGACTGAGGAGACACGTGATTACCCGTTTTACATCATCCCGCACCATGGAGTTGTTAGAGAAGATAAACTTACAACTAAACTGCGTGTGGTTATGGATGGTAGCGCTAAGACTAGTACTGGCATATCGCTTAACGATATCTTGTATTGTGGTCAGAACCTCCAGGGTAACTTATTTGAAATAATAGTAAATTTTCGCTTGTTTGCTATTGCGCTCTCTGCCGATGTTCGGCAAATGTTTCTTAGTATTGGAATCAGAGAATGTGACCGTAGATTCCAACGCTTCTTGTATAGATTTTCTCCGCAGGAACCTTTGAAGGTTTACGAATTCAATCGTCGAATTCAATCGTCACCCCATCGATGGGGCACGTTTGTCGCAAATAGGGTGGCTAAGATTCAAGCTGAATTGTCACCGGAAAATATGTTCCATGTCGCTGGAACAGAAAACCCAGCTGATTGTCTCTCACGTGGTTTGCTTCCCGCGCAAATTTTAAATCATCCGCTTTGGTTTTGTGGCCCTCCCTGGCTGCATACCACTCCTAACGAGTGGCCAAATGCTCCGTTTAACCCCGCTACTGTTTCAGAACCACCCGAGGAGAAGAAACATACGCTTGTAGTATCAGTTCCGCGTGAAGAGTCAGTTGTTTTGTTGTTGTCTAATCGAGTCTCGTCTTGGTCGAGACTATTACGCTGTGTAGTTTACGTCCTAAGATTTTTGAGATTATTACCATCGCGTGGTTCTATAATCGCAGCTGATTTGGATAGAGCTGAATCAGTTGTACTTCGAGAGTTGCAGAAATTTTATTTTTCAAAAGAATTTCGTAGTTTAGAATCACATAAACCTTGTAGTCCCGCACTTCAACATTTGAAACCATTTTTGCAAGACGGACTCATTCGTGTCGGTGGCCGTCTGCGAAATGCTAAGTTAGAGTTTGAACAAATGCATCCAGTAGTTCTACCACGAAGGGATCACGTTTTGGATTTGTTGGTGGACTATCACCATAAGGTGAATTGTCACGCTGGTCCCGATTTATTAATGTCCATTCTTCGACAGAAGTACTGGATACTTTCCGCTCGCAATTTGATACGCGCTAGAGTGCACAGATGTGTGCCCTGCTTTAAGCTCCGCCCGCGTTTCAACGCGCCGGAAATGGCCGACCATCGTTCTTGTCGTGTTGTACAGACGGTGAAACCTTTCATACATACTGGGACGGACTATGCTGGACCGTTTAAAGTCACTATTGCCCGTGGTCGTGGTATACGTTCCACAAAGGCATACATTTGCCTATTCGTTTGTATGACAACTCGTGCGGTTCACATAGAGTTGACCAGTGATTTGAGTACGCAGGGTTTTATGTCTGCATTTAAACGATTTTTATCTCGCCGTGGTCCCGTTAAGCGCTTATACTCTGACAACGGCACAAATTATGTTGGAGCGCGACGCAATATTTCGGAATTACATACATTCTTACGCTCCAAGTACTACCAAAGTGAATTCGCCCATGTCTTAGCTGAGAATCGCATTGATTGGTGTTTTAATACGCCAGCGGCTAGTCATTTTGGTGGCAATTGGGAGGCGAATATTAAAAGCCTTAAGTCGCACCTGTTTCGGGTCATAGGCGAACAGATTCTCTCGTACGAGGAGTTGAGCACCGTACTCGCTCAGGTAGAGGCGTTGATGAATACGCGTCCGTTGTGTCGGACTTTGTCTAGTGATCCATCGGAGCCACTAGCGTTGACGCCGGCTCACTTCTTGACGACGACTCCTCTTAAATATTTGCCCGCTTTAGATGTCGAGACTGACAAACTGCAGCTTCACCCGCGTCACGCTCTGCTAGATAGCTTAGTTCAGTCCTTTTGGAAGCGATGGAGGACAGATTATCTGCATACGCTGCAGTCGCGTCAAAAGTGGAACACTCCTTCAGATCCAGTCACAGTCGGTACTGTGGTGATACTGAAGACTGAGAGTGCGCCTCCTCTGCACTGGCCTCTTGGTGTAGTGGAAGAAGTTTTTCCGGGTTCGAACGGAATAACGCGAGTCGTAAAAGTTAAAACCGCAACCGGATCGTACCTGCGTCCGGTTATTCGCCTCTGCCCTCTGCCTAATCAGTAGTAGTGGCATAGTTAGTTATAAGTTGTTTCGCTACCTAGTATTGATAGTTTAGATTAGTAATAGGGTTTAGTTTCGCTTTTGTTTTTTTTCTTTTCTTTGAAGGTAACCCTTCAAACCCGGGGGGAATGGTTGCGCCAATTTGCTATGATCCGCGACTTTGTTTTTTGTAATTTATTTTTTTGGCCTAGCAATCCTATACCATCCGTTTTCCCTCCACCCGCACGACCGCAAGAAATGATTTGACATTGACGTTTTGTGCATCGAGTGAATGTGACCGCACCGCTAATCGCGCCCGCTCGAAATTACTAGAAAATTGACTATTTTCGTGATCAAATCATTCAGAGACTCCACAATAGTACAGTGTAGTGCAATACAGAAACTGGCAGTGCTTGAAAGTACGAAGTTCGGGATTCGCCGGCCGGCGCCATGTGGAACTTTCGAGGTTAAAGGTCAGTCCTTCTAATACATTTATCCCATTAATAAACGCTAGACGCAGTACCTGCATATTGTTAACAAACCTTAGATCGCTTTTTAAATCTACAGTCCACAAAGCAAAATTCGCGCAACCACCATGTCTGTCTGTCCGTCCGCGGATAATCTCAGTGACGGTTAGTACTTGAAAGCTGAAATTTGGTACCAATATGTTTAGCAAACACGCCGATAAAGTGAAACAATAAAAAGTGGAAAATATGTTTTATTAGTGTGATTTTTTTTTTCATTTCAACCCTAATGTATGAAATATTGTTGAATAGGTATTTAAAAATGAATAAGGGTTTACTAGAATCATTTTTTGATAATGTTAATATTTTCTGTATAAGTTTAGAAAATATGAAAAAAAAATCAAATGTAGAACTTTATAAAAACTTTCAGGAAAATTATTTTGAATTTGATGGGTTGAACAGTTTTTAGGAGATGACGGGGAAACTTATATGTATTTCTTAAGAATTATCAGGAAGTGGATCAGAGTCGGGGACAATGAAAGGAAAGGAGGGAGACATTTATCCAATAGTGGGATAGTATCGACTAGATATAATAATAATGGTTAATTAATGCATAAACAATTATTTCCTTACTACATTAGGAATTACTCCTATATTGTAGGTGCGGTGCGTTACACAACACACCTTGACCCGAAACAACTATCTGTAGGTCATATGGTAGAAATAGTTGCTTCATGCGGGAATCGAACCTGCGACCCGCAGCGCAGCAGGCAAT
Source organism: Leucania comma (assembly GCA_958295575.1). Lineage (NCBI taxonomy): Eukaryota > Metazoa > Arthropoda > Insecta > Lepidoptera > Noctuidae > Leucania > Leucania comma. Next base: position 2,702,132 of record OY282487.1, on the reverse strand, counting down.
GCCTCAACTACTGCGCTAACTGCGCCGTCAAAAAAAAAAAAAACTACAATAAGGTTACTCGTATATTAACCCGTTAAACTCGAAACAGTAAATTAAAAATCATTAAGTATAAATAAACTATTGAATAAATTAGATACGTCATCCGCATCCGATATTGGTTATATAATTTTCCACAACACATGGTTTGAATGCAAACAAAATATGTCGTATGGTCGTGCCCCATTGGCCTTAGTAGCGATACGATAGTTAGTTAGTGCGTATTCAACCTTCGATATGATATAACGTGAGTTTCGCCTGTGATTGCTCAACAAAGTTTTACGTAAGAAATCTTTTATACTTACGACTTTTTGGAAGTGCAGTGAATTTTGAAGTACAACTGTCTTTTGTTTTCTGCATTGGCGGGATTTCTCAAGCGTGTGTTTATATTTATATGTTTCGACGTTGTTATGTAAGTTTCTAATAAAATTGTGGCACCTGCGTGATCTCGGAACCTATGTGTGTTCGGGTCGTTGATAGACATACATATTTTGCAGTAGTAAGCAAATTGTATGGCGCTATGTTATGTTATAACTGGTCGGACAAAAAGTGTCGTTGGATTGTTTATGAGTTACAGTACGGCCGACGCATCTTGACGCGTCTGAAGTTAGTCTCTACGAAGTTTAGCGCTCAAAATAAGAGTGCCAAATAAATGATTTATAAAAATAAATGCCAATAACAGTTGTTAACAGCCATAACAACTGCTAATGGCATTTATTTTTTCAAAACATTTATTTTTTTAACAGTGCACAAGCGCTAAAGTTCGCAGAGCCTAACTTCAGACGCGCCAAGATCCGTCGGCCGAACTGTACTCTGAGACTAAGGCCCCAGAGCTGTCTGACAGAACTTATTTTCATATGGATGAAACCTTAGGTTCTCTATAGCGTCTCATGTGCTTTGAATACCTGTGTGCTTGTGGAGCTCCCCCTTGATGGCCCTGGGCAGGTACAAGGAGGAGGAGAAAGGGAATTAAAAATAAGAGTTACGGCTGATTTTTATACATGTTTTGTAGAATATTATTCATTAATCATAAGTGTCAGAAATTACTTTCCATGGACAAAAACTTCTGTCAGACGCTTTAAATCTCCACAAAAAATAAATGAACTTTACTTATTTTACATTTCTGATTTTCAAATATGTTTTTAGGGTAACTATTACAAAGTTATATTTCATTAGTCAGACAAATTGTAGTGGTCTGAAGCAGTCGAGTTTGGAAGTTAGTAGTGTGACACCTCAATCAAGCAAGTAGGTAATGTCGTACCTTTAGATGGATTTGTCAGAGAAGAAAAAGAAGATACGCACATATAATGAATACATATTTTTTAGAATTTCACGATTTTGACGATACTACTTTCCACCTAACTGTTGCCCTACGCCTTGGCGCTCCTTGCTGTTCTCCTCATCGCTGCCACTGTGACGAAGTTGTCAACAGCCTCGGTCACCACGGCCTGTCATGCTGTCGAAGCACGCATAGCGCGGCACGCGAATATTAACGACATTATCCGTCATCGTCGGCGTCCCGGCTGTTTTGGAACCGCATGGACTGGCATGTGACGATGGTAAGAGACCGGACGGTATGTCATTATTTCCGTGGAAGATGGGTAGACCTTTAGTGTGGGACCCTACCTGTGTCGACACTCTTGCGCCATACCATCTGCCTAGCTCATCGTGCTGTGCTGGTGCTGCCTCTGCGGTTGCGGAGAACCTCAAGCGGCGGAAATTTAACAACCTCGTCGGCAGTTAAATTTTTGAGCCGTTTGGGGTTGAAACCGGCCGTGAGGACCGTGTGTTCATGCGCTTTTTAAAGATCTCTCCAAACGCATAGTTGACACTGCGCGTGACCCAAGTGCTGGCTTTTACCTGAGTCAGAGATTAAGCATTGCCATACAACGTGGCAATGCCGCCAGCCTTTTGGGCACACATCCAGTTGACAGCGATGCGGAGAAGTTTTATGATGCCATTTTTTAGTTAGAAGTAGGTTTTAGTGTATATATAGTTTTAATTAGTGTTTTATATTATATTGTATATAATTGTGTAAAAAATAAATACCTGTCAAAAATTTTTTTGAATGAGAATTATAATTTGACTGGCCTGTTAGTCTAGTGCTGGTTAGTGGCTGTAACTGCTATGCCGGAGGACGAGGGTTCGATTCCCACCCAGGACAAATGTTTGTGTGATGAACACGATCATTTGTTCTGTGTCTGGGTGTTATTTATCAATAATATGTATGTATTTAGAAAATATAGAAGTATGTTAATCAGTTGTCTAGTACTTATAATACAAGCTCGGCTTAGCATGGGACTAGACGAAGTTGTGGGAATGTTGTGGAATATTAAAAAACATCGTGAATACCTTTAAATAAAGGAAGAAAAGACGTATTCCTGCACAAACGCAAACTGTCGCTTACAATGTTCTTCCTAAAAAGGGTCGATATAATATTAACAATGCATATTATTATGAACAGCTTCTGCTGGCTCGGCAGATTCAATGACGTTGGTTTGAATAGTAGATACTGGTTACAATTCGCTGATGGCCTTTTAAATGGCAGTGAACGTACTATAACGCTATTGTCCGATATTTGAGTCACATCATGCATCACTGAAGCCTACGTTTATGTGCGTTGGTATAAACCCATCATCCGTTTGACCTTATTCCAATGTATTTGTAGAGGGCATATCTCCCGCCCTTGAGCGGAGCGGGAGATAGTGTCAGACTCTTACTGACTAAAAAACCCACCCCGTTCCTTCGTTGCCTTAGACACCAGGGCCGAGCTTTCCTTTCAGAAGTAAACCCTTGGCCCCAGTAGGCTTCGACCCTGCCTGCCTGCAGCTAGCGGGTTGGGTCTCTACGGTTTGCTGACAACTCCTTGAGGCGCGCGGGAACAGTGCTCGCCGTCGACGACCTGGGCTTGGTCCGGATGGTTACCGGACGGGCGGACAGCGAGCTACCCATAGCTCGCCGTCCGCAAGCCCGCGCCTACGTTGGCTGGAAATCAGGATCGGAATCGGAATCCCCGCGGCGGCTGGGCCGTGAGGGCTGTTGCCTCTCGCGTGCGGCCTCCTCCTTTGCTAACATTACTGCTTCGCAGAAGGAGGCGACCGCCTGCCATCCCTCCTCGCTTCGGACCATGGCCCATACCAGGGCCTGGCGCGACGCCGATTGCCGCTGCCGATCGCCATCACGAGAACACGGCGATGCTCTGCCCAAGCGGGGCACACTTCGACCGTGTATTCCACCGTGTTCTCCGGGCAGTCCACACAATGGTGACACCCGGGTGTCGGTTCCGCACGAATCCGGAACAGGAACCTCCCGAACTTGCCGTGTCCGGTGAGAACCAGGGTCATGTGGAAGGTTAGGATGCCGTGAGGGTTTTCCAGCCACGCCTTAAAGAGGAGCCTTATCGCCATAATTAAGGCGTGCCCAATTTGTAGAGGGCATAGCACGTCTTCTTCAATACATCTTTATTTCAATACTCCTCCTTTTTAGAATATTAGCTTTCATACAATCCATCCACATTTTCTATGGTCTTCAACTCTTCATCTACAGCACATTTTACATTTCACACTTCGCTATCCTTTATCGGAGTCTGCATTTCCCGTTGGCGGTTTATCGTAGTTTCATAACGCTCGGCGCTAGCCAGTTCCGTAAGCAACTATTCCCATTCTACTGTTGGTTTCTCTGTATACAAAATATTGGTAAGCATCGAAATCTACATAATATGTGACACTTGTTTGTACTTTTTAATACATAAGTCTTGTTCTGTGTCTATCTTTGTCATCACTTCAGCTCTTGCACCCGTATTTATGAAGAATTAATTACTTGTTGCTAAGTAATCTCTTATTAAATCATTACTTGACGATAGAAATCTTCATTAAAAATTTCAATTTTTCTTGACTACAGGATACAAATTGTTGCTTAAGTAGTTACTTTTACTAAGTAATTAGTTTTACTTGCTTATAAATATGGTTGTTAGACTTCGACTTTTGTAGATAGCCTTTACCCAAGTGACTTTACTTCAACCGGTCCTGTGAATCTTGTATCCAGGTGACACCTGCGACCTTCACCGGGTCACCGGCCCAACTAGTGGGCGGCCAATGTTGTTAGATATCTGTTGCTAGGCAACCTGATTGTCTAAATTTTTTAGCATTGTTACACAGCGGAAAATCGTTGATTATATTATCGCTAGGCATATAGTGTCACTGAAAACGAACATCCATGTCTCTGGCCGATTAATTAACGTAATTTTCTTCATGCTTGCCTTGGCTAAGCTTACTGCCACTTTCTGTCACTGCTAGACAAGTGTAAGATAGAGACGGGATTATAGTTGAAGTCAAACAACGTGCTACAATTTGCTAAGTAAAGATTGATTATATATTTAGAACGAATAATTACATAGATGTAGATGCATGGAGAGGAAGAGGGAGGCGGAAGAAGAGATGGGTGGATTGTGTGAGGAGTGATATGAAAGAAAAGGAAGTTAGTGATAGTGTGACGGCTGACAGGATAGAGTGGAAGAAAAAAACGTGTTGCGCCGACCCCAAGTAATATGGGACAAGGGCAGAAAGAAGAATTACATAATTGTCACTTGATTAGAGTATTTCACAAGTAACCGCAGACATAAGGATGAGTATTCATATGGATGGATAGTTGGTTAGAGATGGTGAAGGAGACCAAAGAAAAGATGGATGGATTGTGTGAGAAGTAGTAGGAAATAATAAGGCATTAGTCATAGTGTGACGAGTGACAGGACAGAGAGGTAGGAAAAACGTGTTGCACCGACCCCAAATAACACTGCACAAGTGCAAGAAGATGACACAATTGTCGACCGCATAACCACTAGATTTAGCATTAGATAAGATATTACTGGTCTAAGGTAAAGCTTCCTAATTAACCTCGATGTGAGATAGAGTCAATGAAAGACAATTGAATCGAGGATGTCTTGATAGTTAACCGTAATTAGAGACACAATAGAAAGACAATAATTGTGCGGTCATCGGTGTCCGCTTGGGACTTGAGTAAATACATATAGCTAGAGCAAAAAATATACAAATATTTATCTTATTCAAAAGAAAATTTGTTTCTATTTCCAGAAAATGATCCTGCTTCTTCTAACAACCCTGCTCACTACGGTGTCTACAGAAAAATGTTACGGAGTCATCTTCAGCAACAGATGCTATGATATCGACATCCTGAAAGAAGGAGTGAACAACATCCACCAGCTGGCTTTGAACGACAACGACAACACTTTGTACTTCACTTTCGACCAAATCGCCAAAATACCAATGAGAGGACTAGGATTTCTCAACTTAAACACAAAAGCTACTGGAGTCATCGATGGCATCAGAAACGCTTCCGGAGTAGCCATCGATCAAAGAAGAAACAGAATTTATGTTGGTGGCGCAGATGGTCTCTTCTTCTTAAACGAAAACAAAGTCCCGGAGACACTGCCAGTGCAAGACAACATACAATACCTGTTTTTTAAAGACATAATCTACTTTATTAACAGAAGGAGAGAAGTGTATAGATTCGACAATGGTTTCGTCAGTCCACTACAAGAAGTTAATGGAGTAGCCGTCGACAAACTGATTGTCGATGATGAATATAACATGTTTTTCTTACAAAACAGACAACTATCCAGGGTTAGGTTAGGAACTAGAGCTGTTAATACACATGAAAGATACACAGTTGATGCGATTGCAACTGATTTTAATTTTAAACCGTATATAAGTACTACAAATGGAATTTATGTGTACAATAAGTACAAATACGCTTTAGACAAAGTTTCTAATATCGTTAATTTGAGGGAATTAGTGTTTAATAGACAAGGTGATCCGATTTATGTTGTATTTGATAATGTAGTTAAACTTAATAACCCTAGTCCGTATATAAGAGAATGATAAGAGATGTTTTTGAACAAAAACAGTAATTTATTTATTTATAGATAGAGTTGTTTTATTATGTCATCTTCCCCTGACCTTTGTTAATGGGTCATGTGCCCAGACATTGAACACTATTTATTTGTTATATACTTTATTGTATACCTCATAATAAGGAAATGTGATACAAAACTCATAATGATTACAAAACTATGTGTACAATGGGCGGTCTTATTGTACAAGGCAATCTCTTACAGACAACCTTAGAAATTTTGAAAGGAGATAGATTTGGGGCAGCCAGTGTACAAAGATCATAAATAATATTATTTAATATTATTTATGATTTTTGTAATGAGATTTATGAGATTTAAATACACAATAAAAATAGATATACACCGTTAAATTTTAGCCGTTTTAATCCCGCAGAGGGTCAATTCGGTACATGAAACACTATCGATTTGTAAAGATAAAATTAAAAAATAAAGCACTTTTTTTTAAAACTCGAATTAATTTACGCATGTACGAAATTAATTTCTTCAAGTAAACGTCAGCTGAGCGAGGTCAATGAAATGTAGGTAGTTAGTACGCAACGATCGACAACTACCTACAAGGTCATTGACTCGTTTACTTAAAGAAATTAATTTCGTACATGCGTGAATCAATTCGAGTTTGAAAAAAAAGTACTTTCATTTTTATCTTTACAAATCGATAGTGTTGCATGTACCGAATCGACCCTCCGCGGGATTAAAACGACCAAAATTTAACGGTGTATTTGTACAGATTTAGTGAGGAGCTAAGTTGTAGGAAATGACCTGGAATTTTGGGAGTAAACATCTACTAGTATTTGGCCTAAATTCTAATTAATTTTCGGAAAAAAAAACAATACATTTTGATTTTCAAGACAAGTTCCCTTGACAATATAACAAATTTTGCACAAATACGCGCCCCTACACTGTCATTCAGACGCGAATGCTTTACACAAGCATATATATTTTAAACAAGCACATGACATGATCATATTTAATAGATTTCTTTAGCTTTATCGAACGCAATATTAGTTTTCTCTCTTAGTTTTTTTTGGTACTAGATATTCTTGAAGTTAACCAGTTCAACTTCTTAACATTCAACATAAACAACTTACAATTTTCATAAATTAAAGTTCTTGGTAAATTTGAAACATATCCATTACGAGCGCTAATACTGAAGGGGTCATTTGAAACAATTCGTTTACAAAATCATCGACATCCCTCTTTCGAATTTCACAAAGCATCTTGTATATAAGCGTGCCGTTATACATTTTTCTGTACTGAGTAGATTCATACGGTGAACCACATAAAGTATTCAAATAATTCATATGCTGGATACAGAACTGAAGTTCGACTAACTTTTTGTATGTTTCTCCGTCAAAAATTCTTTTAGTTTCTTCTTCATCGTACTGGAAATATTTTGCTACGACACGTTTAATTTTTAAATGGTTCTTCCAATCCTTAGAACATGTTTCTGTATTGAACACTAAGCTCAGTAGGACATACGACAGTATAACCGCATACACTTCTCTGGTCACATCCTCGCCTTCCAACTCCTTTTTGCGAGCAAAGTACACAAGAGCGGTAAACAATACTACACTGTCAGGTTGTAATTTAGCTAGAACCTCAGTGTTTATACTGTTCTCAGTTAAGAAATGCTCGAACAACTTCAACTGCTTGACTTGATCCCATCCATTCTTGAACACCGACTCCTTGCAGTCGTACACTGGTCTACAAACATTCGAGTCATCAGTCAGGATCTCAATGTATTTGCTGGCATCCTGGTACACTTTAAATTTACCTCCCCTGTAATTCGTCAGTAAATTGTATGCATATTTTATTATATCAATCGCTATAAAAAGACTGTCTTGAGATTTTTCGTCAATGACCCAAGATCCGTTAATAACCTTCCATTTGTACAGATTGATGTAAACTGGCGGCACGTGTTTACAAATCACTCCTTTTTCAAACCATTCAGGGTCTTGTGTCATTATTGGAATGTTCGAACCAAGTAGGTACTCAGTTACGTGCCCGGGTTCACTATTCCGCATGTTTGTTAATATTTTATAATAATTGAACCAAAACTTGCTGCGGTCCTCATTGCTCGTCAATTTTTTTGAAATATCGTCTCTCGCTTCTTGCTCACTATGTCTTGAGAGCCATATGATCAGATATCTGAGTTTTAGATATTGAGGGTTACATGATACACCCCATGTTTCTAATAGTGAATCGAAAAATTCTAGTGGAAATACTGTTGTGTCAGTTAATGCAGCAAAAATAGCAGTTTTCTCTTCAGTCAGGGAATTCTTTTGGAGGAAATTTTGAAGTTTGTACTGACGGCATAGAATTGACTTGGTTCTGTCGTCGAATTTCATGGTTGTAGAGGGTATGTAAGGGGCTTTTCTAAAGCAGTACTCTATATCAAAACTGATGATAGGGCATTCTAGTTTTAGAGCTAAGGCTACACACTCATCCTTTGTTTCAGTGACGCAGAATGCATAGTCAATGCCCATTGCATTTATCACTTCTACAGTGGCGTCTTTCAAAAATATAGGTGGTACAAATACGCAGTTTGTATCGAAATCGAAGTATTCTTGTCGAAACTTTTTTATTTTCTTTTCCATGTCCATATCTCCACCTTTGAATAATATGTAACATTTGACATTAGCCCGTTTGTACATGTTGAACTGCCTTTTCAAGTATTCTGCGTACTTGTTGGTTTCACAACCAAAGATGAAAGGGATTCTGCTCTTTTCATACATGTAGTGTAAGTGGTTCTGTCCATCAATTACAACGGAACAGTTTCTTAAAGAAGTTGCTTGAGTCTCCTCCTTTTCAATTAACTTCGGATATTGAATGATCCTCATTTTGCTATCTGTAACAGAATTCATGGAAGTTATTTTTTTTTCTTAATTACATGGAACCAGGGCCTCAAGTCTGCTATAACAATGATGTATTCAGAAAGGTCTATCATTGATTTCATTATTGTTAATTTTGATAAGTTTGGTAATCTACATATATGAGTATAATGGCGTCATTATACCTTTCCAATGATCAACCACTGAGACTCTACTGAAAGAAATAGCATTGAATGGTAATCTTGTATACAACGACAAATGAATATCTGACGCATGCGGTAATCTGCTAAAATTTGGACGGTTCGTTTGATCAGTGACCTACCATTAGAACGTCATTGTGCAGTCATTGCTTTTAATTCGTTACAAGAAAGCTCGTACCACAATTCTATTGCGAGACCACTGACCGTCCAATGATCGGCCATTATGAATTAACAATGGGATCGTTTTGGAATGATGAATTTTTAAAAATAGCAGACTAGGGCCCCTTCGTTCACCCTGACCACCAAGTGTACTCATATTTTACAACTGTTTTTACCAACATAAATTAACTGTTTTTTAGAGGAATAATAGTGGTTTGATGGTGCGATTGACGCAGCGGTTGAGCGATTGGCTACTACGACAAATGTCGCAGCTTGTATTCCCGCACATTACAAATATTTTTTAGGCCTACAAATAGTTCCATCGAGTAATTCCAAGGAAGATGGTGGCACAATGATCACGTGCTGCTGTGCACAAAGAGGCTCAGGGGAAACCGTTACACAGTCTTCTCAGGAATGTGCCCTAACAGGCTTTGCACAGAGGGGGTTCCGGAGTAATCTTTTAAGATGTATCGGCGCCCCTTCTATGTGCTGATGATGATCACCGGGGTGGTTTTAATGAGGTGAAAATCCCACATTCCCCGGACTTATCCTAAAGTCCTTTGGGCGCCATTTGAAGATTAAGAAGAGACTAGAAATTAATTTCGTCATCATCATCATCAGCCTTCTAATGTTCCCACTGCTGGGACACAAGCCTCCTCTCTAAGAGAGGGAATTTCGTACATGCTGTTAATTCGAGTTCTTGAAAAAAAGTACTTTATTTTTTTTTTTATTTTTTTTTACAAATCGGTAGTATTTCATGTACCAAATCGACCCTCCGCGGGATTAAAACAAATAAAATTTAACGGTGTATAGAAGTTACTGACACGACAAATGTTTGTAATAAAATACATATTACTGACCTGATAGAAGATACTAATACGATAGAAGTAACTCAAATAATGACTAAAAAAACTGTTTTAGCGGTAAATTATTATAACTTGAATAACTAACACAAAAATAACACTTTAACTCGACTTGTTGTTATTGCATTATTTTTTAAAATAAAATTGCTACAAGAAAAAGCTAAACAAATAAAAATAACCTTAATCAAAAGATTAGCCTACATTATCAATCTTGACGTCGTTCATTGCGAATTTACACTAAGATAAAATTGTTATCGATAAAAAAATAAATGACAAATATATCTATTGTGTTAATCATATTGTTTATAATCGTATGAAATCTAAATTGCACTACTTATCACTAGGGTAGGGTAGGTACGTCGACCCCTAGACGTGCCTATTCCGCTATAGTTGCCGCAAACAAACCTGCTGTGTCGCAAACAACGCGACAAGCAGGTAAAACGAAAGGGGGCAAGCAGATTGATGAGGATGGCTTCACAAAAGTAGAGAAGAAGAGGAAGAAGAAGCCTTCTTGTCAGAACCAGTGCGGTACCGCGCTGGCTGGGGCCAACTTGCTGCTGCGTCCAGCAATACCCACAACGCAGCTGTACGTTTCGAGGCTACATCACACCACGAAGGTTGAGGATATCGTAGAGTATGTACGTGTGAAGACCAACTGGACTTTGAGAGTGGTTCAGTTAGAGCCGCGCCATAACACAAATTTCAAGTCGTTTGTGGTGCGGGTGCCGACTAACCATTTGGAGACCTGCCTCAAAGGAGAGTTTTGGCCGAAGGGTGTCGTGTATCGACGATTTCGTGGAAGGATACCGACCTCGCAGCGGAACACGACGCCGTCACTTCGTGTACAATAGATTTTAATAATTTGAAATATAATATATAATATCACACATAGTTTCTTTATATGTATTAGTTTAATTTTGTATGGTTATTTGTGTATTTTATCTATGGGCCTTAGTTGCCTGACAATAAAGGTTTATTATTATTATTTTTTATGATTTTTTTATCTCAGGACCCTGAGGTCCTGGACCTTTGGGAGGCGTACGAGGAGCCGAAACCAACTCGCAGAGGCCCTTTAGGTACTTTTAATGGAACGTGATGCTAACCGACGATTGTCCCTGCACGCGCAATGCTAGTGCATCCAAGGACAACCCCCGGTTGGTGAAAACTATTGTCACATATGGAAAATAAAGACAATAGGGCTATGGTTTTTGAAGTCTTAAGTGGACTGGTTACCAAGAACTATGTGAAAACTATGGCCCCTGCCTAAACAATGTTATTAATATCCATCGGTAAACAGGCAGGGGGTGACTTGCACACTCAATAAATGGGCCCCCAAAAACGGCCGCTAGCACGAAGTGACGTAGCAACAAGAGGGCAACATATCCTGAGGTGCTTGAGGAGTGGAGAGGTATACCACGGCTATCAGGACAATCCCGGAAGTGCGGTCAAGATCCCTACCAGCACCTTACTGGATTATACATCCTTCTCCCGAGCACGATTGCTCTTGCGAATCTCCACTCAAACCAGCCAATAAAGGCAAGAGAGAGGTGGGAGCTCTGTTCCTCGTCAGTGTTCACTACGGCCGGCCAATAAAGGCAAGCCGGAGATGAAGAACGAGAATTCTCCCGGGAGATCGGGTCCGTGGGATCGCTAATGCCCAACAGTTCGCCACAAAACTGCCCTGCGGATTGTATCTCTCTTAGTCTGGCCCCTTACCCTAGGCGAGTTACAACCTAGGGTTTATTGGAGCACGCAAGCCCCATCACGACGTCAACGTAGAGATACAGCGATGGGGTATTATTATTATTAAAGTATTGTCTAGCGTTAAAATTACGGACTAAGCGACTAAGGATCTATTAATATTCCGCACTACGAAATGCCAAGTGTGATTGCGGTAAGCTATCTAGATATCGACTATCTGACCACTCTATGTACAGTACGGCCGACGGATCTTGGCGCGTCTGAAGTTAGGCTTTGTGTATTTTAGCGCTCAAAATAAGCGCGCCAAATAAATGATTTATAAAAATAAATGCCAATAACAGTTGTTAACAGCAATAACAACTGCTATTGGCATTTATTTTTTCAAACCATTTATTTTTTTGCGAGTGCACAAGCGATGCGAACTATTCGCAGAGCCTAACTTCAGACGCGCCAAGATCCGTCGGCCGTACTGTACCATCTTAGGCACTTTATTGCAAACAACTGGCAACTAGCTGTACATATATTTCGAATGCACTGCGCACACATAGCAATTTGTATTTTTTTTATTATGGTAGGTAAAATCATCCAATGATATTTCCCGCCCTTGGGCGGAGCGGGAAATAGTGTCAGACTCTTACTGACTAAAAATCTTCCCCGTTCCAGGGCCCTGGTATGCATTTTTATATTTTCCCAAAGCTCCAGAGTAGGCTTCGACCCTGCTGGGCCCCTACAGTTTGCTGAGAATATTGAGATCGACACACATAATATTCAACTAATAATAGACAAATAACATTACCTTTTAATACTAATATGTTGGTAATATACACACGACCGCACACTTTGCAAATCTAGACTTAACTGATTAATGAACAATACAAATTTATTACAATTTAGTCCTAGTTGCAGTCAAAATAAAAATGTAGTCATTCTAACGTTTGCCTACTTACAATATACCTTACTCATTTTTTTTTTGTGATTTTAAATAAACGAAAAAAAAAAACAAGAAAATGTTAAAAAAAAAGAAAATTAGGTAATAATTTCCAATACATCTTTCCGTCCGATTATAATTTAGGTATCTTCAAGGCTAGAGTGAATAGGCTCTATCTAAACTATTGCGTCTCACCATCTTCGATTGCATCACTGCTTACCATCAGGTGGGATCGCAGTCAAGCACTAGTATTTTATAGTCATCTGCTCTTTATATAGGGTGACTGGTAATTAGTGACCGATACTAAACATGTGATTGTGGTCATGATAACAAACAACTTTTATATGGAACCAAACCTGAAATCGCGAAAAAATCTGCTGGTCAGTACAATGTTGTGTTCGCCTGACTGGTCAAAATGTACTGAACTTGCTGATTTTAGGTTTGGTAACATAGTACAAGTTTTTTTTTTATCATGACTACAATCACGTGTTTAAGTATCGGTCACTAATCACCAGTCACCCTATATAAAACGTCAATGTAAAGGCTAGGCATTAAGATTTAAGTAGATACACGTCATAACAAAGCCACTACGAACTTACTTTTCGTTTCTATGTGCCTATGACATCCATAAATAATGAGAATACAATAATTTAATAAATAATAATTATAATAAAAGTTAGATATCTTTAATTTCGGTAGACGGTAGACTTAGAATTAGTTCCATGGTTTAGGAGTTTTAAAACGACTAAACAAACGAACTTGGGAGGATTATTCATTATGCGTACAGCTAAGGAATGGGATTTCCTGCCGGAGTCAATGTTTTCTAATAGGTATATACTTGAGGTCTTTAAGTCAAGAGTGAATAGGTTACTTCTAGGCAAGCGCGCTCCATCGTCGGCCACATCATCGAAAGATGGAGGTCAAACGCGAGCCTAAACATTTTTAAAAGAAAAAAAATATCTGATTAATTTTGCACCTCCATCTCTTCGAACAATTCCCGCGATCCTCACCAGGTCATCGGTACACCTTTTTTTTTTTTTTTTTTTAACGTAGGTAAAATCATCCAATGACAAATCCCGCCCTTGGGTGGGGCGGGAAATAGTGTCAGACTTTTACTGACTAAAAACCTACCTTTCCGTTCCTTGCCTTTGTCCCGGGGCCTGTGGTGACATTCTCACATAACCTTTGGCCCCAGTAGGCTTCGGCCCTGCTGGACCCCTACAGTTTGCTGACAACTCCTTGAGGCGCGTGGGAACAGTGCGCGCCGTAGACGACCTGAGCTCGGACCGGTCTGTTACCGGACGGACGGACAGCGAGCTACCCATTGCCCACCGTCCGCGAGCCCGCGCCTACGGGGGCCGGAAATCGGGATCGGAAACCCGGCGGCAGCGGATCGGTCCACTTTGTGGTAGGTCTTCCAACGCTGCGTCTTTTGGTTTATAGCCACCATTCTAGAACTTTTAAATATTTTTTAAAATCATAATTTCACAACATGCCTGCAACATTCCATTCATGAACTATATTCGGGGATTTACCGCGTTCATTCTCTGCGATTCGTTCCATTATCGTTATAAACTTTTTTAGTTGCTTTAACTGAATCGAAACCAAGTCTTTTGAGTCAATTATTTCTGTGCTACAGACTGTCAGGAAAAAGAATGAAATACGTTTTATCAGAAATAAGAGAAATAAATAAAATAAAAATAAAACAGATTGGATGGATTTTCTTCAGTTTTTACTTTTTTTACTGTAATCAGATTGGAAAAAAAATATTATAAAGGTATTAAAAACGTGCTAGGGTGGCTACTATAAGTCATAGAAAATGGATCACTCAAAACCTATAGGTTCTACTCGGTACATGCCTGCAATCTAATAATAAATAAAATTGAAGTGTCTGTAATATCAAAATATATTTTTTTACGTTATGCCTATTGTATACATATATGAATGTTTATTCGATATCTATAACAAAACTGCGTTGCTCGAGCGCGCTTTGTATGTAGATTGTCTTTTGTACTATCTCTTTTTTGCCTATAGGTAGTTAGTACGCAACGACCGATAACTACTCGTACCTACAAGGCCATTGACTCGTAAATCGAGTTTTACAAAAAAGTACTTTATCTATTTATTTTATCTTTACAAATCGTTAGTGTTTCATATACTGGATCGACCCTCCACCGGATTAAATCGATCAAAATTTAATTCGCGAGTGTCAAATAAATGTTTTTCTTTCCTTCTAATTGTGTATATTTATTCCACACTATCACACAACACCGTCTAGTCCCAAGCTAAGCAGAGCTTGTGTTATGAGTACTAAACAATTGATAAACATACTTATATTTTTCTAAATAAAAACACATTATAATTAAATTACACCCAGACACAGAATAAACGATCATTTTCATCACAAAAACATTTGTCCTGGGTGGGAATCGAACCCACGACCTCTGCCATAGCATTCAGGGCCACTAAACACTAGACCAACAGGTCAGTCGAACAATAATTTTATTATATTCAATGTGGTTATGCTGGAAAATATGTTAATCAAAACCGATCTAGAGAAAAAATCTGCTATTTTAGATCATCAGGCGCCTAAAAACATAATGACTAGTTTACACGTTGGCCGAGGCTGGGCCAACCTGTAAACTAAGCATACCTAAAATAATATTATAACCGTTAAATTTTAGTCGTTTTAATCAATCGGAGGGTCGATTCGGTAAATCCGATTTGTAAGGAAAAAATTAAAAAATAAAGTACTTTTTTTAAAACTCGCAAAAAAAATTACGCGTGTACGAAAGTAATTTCTTCAAGTAAACGTCAGCTGAGCGAGGCCAATGAACGGTAGGTAGTTAATACGCAACGACCGACAACTACCTATAAGGTCATTGACTCATTTACTTATAGAAATTAATTTCGTACATGCGTAGGTATATTAAATCGAGTTTTAGAAAAATAGTACTTATTTTTTTCTTTCTTTAGAAGTCGATAGTGTTTCATGTACCGAATTGACTCTCCACGGGATTAAAATTATCAAAATTTAACTATTTAGAATTTGTAGTATTACCTATGTAATATTTTCCATTTTTCTTTGATAGTGTTTTGTATGTGTTAATCCTGATCATTAGTAGTAAAATTATTTGATACGTTATTATTTTCTAGCTTCTTCCAGCGGAATCGCTTTCTCGATTTTTTTAAAATATTTTTTTTTCCACAACTATCACACAACGTCGTTTAGTCCCAAGCTAAGCAGAGCTTGTGTTATGGGTACTAGACAACTGATAAACATGTTTATATATGTCTAAATACATAGGTACATATTATAGATAAATTACACCCGGACAGAACAAATGATTGTGCTCATCACACAAACATTTGTCCTGGGTGGGGATCGAACCTATGACCTCTGGCATAGCAGTCAGGGCCACTAATGACTAGACCAAACCAAAATTTAACAATTGATCAAGGAACATGGTTTAGATAATTATACACATGTATTCATGGATTTGAAAGTTTGTGTCGCAAATATAAAATTTAAAGAAAGTTGTTAAGAGAGTTGAAAGTTTGTATAGAAACAAACATTATTTATATTTAAAATTGGCAGCGGTGACCTCTCGGGCCTGTCCCTGGTTCAGGTCATGATCAGGAGCAAGGGAGACTGGGTGACTGTCGCCTTCTTCTGCAAAGCATAATGCTAGTGCAGGAAGCAGCCGTACACGTGAAGGAACGGACATCCTCAGGCTTCAACCACAGGGACCCTAGCCCTGACCTTCAACCACCGTAGGCATGGGGTTGTGGACGACGATCAACGGGTAGCTCACAGTCCAAAGGTCCATTAACCGTCCGGACCGAGTCCCACTCGTTGACGGAGCTTAGTGATCCACGCGCGCCACAAGGAGTTGTCAGCAAACGCTGCTGGGCCCCAGCAGGGTCGAAGCCTGCTAGGGCCAAGGATCGTTTTTTAAAAGGAAGGTGGTATGAAAGGCAAAGATTGAACAGGAGTGGGTTTTCAGTCAGTAAAAGTCTGACACTATCTCCCGCCCCGTCCAAGGGTGCGGAGATGAAGGAAAGGAATATCAAGTATTCACCCGGATACGGTTTTGATCGTCGGAAGACGCGCTAGCAGCATTCGAGAAGGCCGTGGAAGAGGTGTCTGCGGCGAACTGGAAAAAATGTTTCGAAAATTGGTTCAGACGCATGAAATTTTGTATAGCGGCTGGAGGAAATTTCTTTGAAAAGAATTTAGAAGTTTGTTTTTTTTTTAGTTTCTCAAAACGTATGTGTATAACATTAATTTTTAAATATACTCGTAGATAGATAATATAATAATATATTCCACAACTATCACACAATACCGTCTAGTCCCAAGCTAAGCAGAGCTTGTGTTATGTGTACCAGATAGCTAATAAACATACTCATATATTTCTAAATACATACATATTATAGATAAATAACACCCAGACACAGAACAAATGAACGTGCTCATCACACAAACATTTGTCCTGGGTGGGAATCGAACCCACGACCTCTGGCATAGCAGTCAGGGCCACTAACCACTAGACCAACAGGCCAGTCAAATTATATATTCTTTATTGTACACCAAAAATAAAATTACAATACAATAAAAAAATATACACCGTCAAATTTTGGTCGTATTAATCCTGCGGAGGGTCGATTCGGTACATGAAACCCTATCGATTTGTAAAGATAAAAATGAATAATAAAGTACTTTTTTTTAAACTCAAATTAATTTACGCATGTACGAAATTGATTTCTTTAAGTAAACAGGAAAGCGAACATTATCTTATTATTTACACAGACTTTTGATTAATCATTAGTTTATGAAAAACATAACAAAAGGCACATAGTAAAAATTTAAATTTTTTGTAGGTAGGTACCTATTCAAAACATTTGCACGTCATATTTATTTATTGTATATTCTTTATTGTACACCAAGATAAAAAGACTATACATTTTTGAGACTTAAATAAAAACATACAAAGGGCGGCCTTATCGCTATCTGCCATAGTATGTGTCATAGTATGTGGCAAACATGTCTGAACAATGTTTTTTTTATTTCTTTGTCATCTTACATGCACTTTTTAATACTGTATGTGTACACATGCTTAAGCAAATAAATATATCTTATCTTATCTTATCTTATTATGTTTTTCCAATAAGTATTGTTGTTTAGTTCCACTGATTAGGAAAAAGCAACGCCGGGGACCTGTTAATTAGGTTAATAGAATAGAATAGAATAGAATAAACTTTATTGTTCACCAAACCATGACAATATATAACAATTCACAGGAACTGAAATCTGTGGGTGGACCGCCATTGTGGTCTTATCGCTGACAGCGATTAATCTAACTTGGTAGTTCGTTATATTTGTTATGAACTAAGTATAAAATTATATAGTAGGCACGTAAAATACACTGGGCCGTAAAATTAATTTGTCAAATAGAAAAACTGCAAAATAACCCAAAGAACAAAAATATAAAAAAAAAAAAAAAAAATATTTACCTGACTGCGCCAGAAGGAGGATTATGTTTTTCGAGAGTATGTATGTATGTATAATTGTTTGGCAGGCTCTGCAACTGCACCTGAACGGCTCGATGGATATTAGCTTGAGAGGTGTCATTAGATTCGTATTTACTGTGAGAGTGACACAGGGTATATTAAAATAAAATAAAAAATGGCGGATTTTGGCGCCGAATTCAAATGTTTGGCACGCTCTGCAGCCTGAACGGCTCGATGAATTTTAGTTTGCGAGTTGTCGATATATCGTAACAAAAAAAAACAAAAATAAAAAAAAAGGTTAATTTAAAAAACGAAAAATCCCGACTGCTTTTTTGAGTATTCATGAAAAAGTCCTAAAACAAGAAAGCCGTTGTACCCGATTGCACTTACCTATATAATATTTTAAATACAAGATAAATTGTAGCAGTCGGGACCCATTCTAGAAAGTCAGCCCTCTAGTCAGTAGATTGGAGTAATCTCCAATGTAATATAGATGTGATCTCAATTCACTAAGCCTTCGTTTCTAGAATGGGTCTTTTTTGACTTTTTGGGCCCTGTTTTTTTTAATAATTCTGTGAAATAAGTCCATGGCGGTCTGGATCTCAACTGATAATTTAACCGCGACAATTGCGACGGCTGGCTGTGGAACTGAACAAAACTCTGGTCTCGTGAGTTTAGAAATATAACAGATCTAAAGGAACAGCTGGTTTATTTCTAAACTGCCGCCAACACCGCGGCGGGTGCGGTTGAAAACCGCTCCATGCGGTTTTAGTCTTAGAGGGAGGTTTACATCGCTCCGCGCTCGGGCGGAGCACCGCCGTGTCCTCGTGGAGACAATCGTCTACAGCGGTTTCCTGCCTCAGGCCTTGGGGCAGGCCATGGTACAGAACTAAAGGCTATGGTAAGCATCAATGGAGGCGAAGGAGGCATAATTAAAATTTTGATTTTACATAACCCGTCTTACCCCTCCTAATTACGTGACCGCTTTTCTTACGCTCGTCCTAGTGACGCGCCGTGCATATCACACCTTAGATCCCTTCTCAAATCCCATACACCTAAATCTAGTTACTTCTCCTTTTCTTTCTCTGTCCACGCAGTAAGGTTGTGGAACTCACTTCCGCAGCATTTGAAATTTAAAATCAATCTCACTCTTTAAAAATAGAGTAAAAGAGCACAAAGCTACCTCTCCTCTTAACCGTGATATTTATATATATTGTATATATAATATATGTTATATGTGATATTTATGTATAGTCATATAAGTATTTTATTTTATATTTAACTACATATTATGTATTATTTGATAGTTTAGATTAAGATTTCTCACTTTCTTCTTCTCTTCTTTCCTACACACTATTGTCTACATTTCTTGTAATTTCTCCTTTCGCAGGTCTGCTGGAAGAAATTTCTTTGGAAATAAGCAGTTGGTACCTTTGTACAATTATTCATTATGTGTTGTCTTTTCTGTTTTATTGTGTGTACATAAATTGTAAAATAAATAAATAAAGTAACCTTAAAAATATGTTAGTACCTACTTGTTTCTGCCAGCGGATTCGCCCTCGTAAATGGAGGATTCTCCATACAAACTATGCTCCTCTTTTTCACCCCCTTAGGGATAGAATTTCGAAATTCTATTTAATCGATTTTTTATGATACAGAGTAAGCTTGCCCCAAGGAAGGACTAAGGTTATTTTTTATTTGGCTCGACTTTGACTTTTTGTTCGCAATAATTGACCTTCACGCGGCTGAAGCTGCTGGCATTAAAATATATTATTAAAATTCAATTAAATGCTGTGTTTTTGTTAACAGATTTAGACACAGGTAAGTTTGATATTTATTTGCTTGATTATCCTCATCAGCAGAGGCGTAGCGAGGACTAATTTAAACTTGGGTGAAGGTGTATCGAATAGGCTTTTTTTTTTTTTTATAAATTTGCAAAATATTTCGTGCCTTTATGGGCAGAGTTCCATTGGGACCTCGTGGCGGTATGATGATGTTGATTGTCGCAACACAGCGCTGGACGATGGAGGTCTGGACTGAAGAGGAAGAAAGAACACAGGAGTGTTTTATGTAGTAAAAGTCTGATACTCTTTCTCGAACTACACCTACACCAAGAACGGAGGAAATAATTCGATGACTTCCCAGTTTATCACCGATGGAAACGAAACGATCGGATCAGTACCTCTACCATGAGTTTTAAGCAATAGTATTCGTCGCTACTCGATATCAACGCCGTAAATATTTTGTACGGCAAATTTTGCAGCGCCTCTAGCGGTCACTTGCAGAACCAAAATTTGCCATACAAATATTCACGGTGTCGATATCGAGTAGCGACGAATACTATTGCTTAAAACTCATGGTAGAGGTACAAGACCAAAAATTTCTAAAACTGTTCAACTTTTCAAAGTTTTAATAATAAACAGTTATTTTAAAAAAAACCTTGTGATTTTTAGTCTTAATAGGTTGAGTAAACCTTCGCTCTTTGATTATATACCTGTCTAGATGCCACATTGACCGTACTAAAACGGCTCAAATAAAGTCTACTAAAATTAGTAGACTCGCTTCTCCCATGCGCCAGTGTCATTTTGAATACCTAAGGATATCGTTCTCACGAAAAATAATTAATTATATTAATCGTTTGTTCTATCAGACTGTGTCGTTTAATAACGTTTAATAACAGTGTCTTTTTTTAACGTTTAATAACGCCAAGATCACTTTTCATCGGTAAGGTTTGTAATCAAATCACTATTATTTAATAAAACACGATGTTTTAATTCGTTATTTTGAAGTTTAGTCTGATTTGCCAGTGTTGTCAGTTTATTACTAGGGAGATTTGGCCAAACTATGGGAGACAAAATACAAATACCATTACATCATCTTTCGATCAAGAGAACATTATTATTTTAAAAATTACAATATTTATTTGATCAGTAAAAATCTATACCTACAAAATAAATGAAACCTATGACGTCATGCACTAAATACAGCACAACCCGCTTAATACGATCACGTTTAATACGTTTTCTGCCAGTCCCTGCAACTTGAGACATGTTTCCATAGATTTCTTAACGCTTAATACGATTCGTCATCCCGTTTAATACGCCTAGTACGCCAACGTATAGTAGTAACTCTTTTCTGGCAGCGGGTCAACTGACTGAGCACAAAACTTTTTCAAAAAAGCACAGGTTTCAGTAATAACGGGGTTGACGTCATATTGGAGGAAGAAGAACCCATGATACTGCAGGGTTTTCTTGGATATTCTTCCATTGATCACAGATTTTTGTTAGTTACTTTCTAATATTGTGGGTTTTAGATTTCCTACGGATCCCATATTAGCAAATTGCTGGAGAGACATTATACTGCGAACTCGAAATGAAGACAGTATAAACCTCACGAGCTTCAGTCGTGTGTTCCGAACATTTCACTTATGATGATACGTACAAAAAAGGGATTAGGACGGCTAAAGAAGGGATCGGTAATTCGGTACCAGGCACGATACGATGTTTTTTTTAAATTGGTAATGAAAAAATCGTGCAGTATGGCTATTTTACCGACTTCAAGAAAAGTAAGAGGTTCTCAATTCAAATGCAGTATTGAGAGGCCTCCTACACGGTGGACCAATGAACTGGTGAGAGTCACGGAAATGCGATGGATGCGAGACGCACAGGACCGTTAGTTGTGGTGGAACTTGGGGGAGGCCTATGTTCAACAGTGGACGTCCTTCGGCTGAAATGATGATTATGAATGATACACTAATCAGGCACTACTTGTCTGGCATTTTTGCTGAATTGGGCCTTTTTGATGCAGCCGTGAGTCACACATTGTTGCTATATTCACACATCGGAATTTATACTTTTTATTTGTTTGTTTTATGTACTTATGTAATTGGAGTATTGTGTGTCTTTAAGAATGTTCTAAATAAATGTGTTTTCTTTCTTTCTTTATTCTACAAAATAATTATTTTAATCGACCTATTTTGTTAAAATTTCATCATAATAAATCATAGAGAAAAGGAAAGTTAATAATTTGGAGCAGGCATCCCTAAACACGCACACCTTGACAGTTTGATGACAATAAGTACACGACCGGTACTCACACATATTACGCAATTGAAGACATTTTTAGCGCGTCGTTTGTTAGCATTGCTCTATCTAGACAGGTATATAATCAAAGCCTTCGCTTTTAAAGAGGCCACTTGCTCGAAGCCCCTTTAAGTGCGAGGGACGTGGAAAGGACCCATTTCACCCAATCTTAGCTACGCTCTTACGGCGAAATGTTCTCATCACAATAGCAGGAGGCTAATATAACTAATAAACCTGTTATAGTCGCCTTACGGTTTTTATTATATACCTAGATAATGTTGGGTATTTCTGATTAAAACCCCCGGTTTCGCAAAACAAGATTTTATATTGTACCAATCGTGGACGTAACATTTACCTCTTGAAACAACGCTAGCTAAAACGCATTAAAATGTGTAGAATGCAGGGTGTGTTGGTGTTAATAGTGTTCTACATAGGATTAGTACATTCTTTATACTGGGGTAAGTATCTCATTGTTTTGGATTTTTATGTTTACAACTTTCGTAGTCGGTTTTAAAAATATTTTATTTATTTCTTCTTTCTTTAATTTTTTTTAGCACATTGTCACTTCCAATAAAAATAAAATTACATCTGTAATCAGCATATCAGTAGTCATACAAATAACAGGTTGCCTGACATTGACAACAACTTTAGAGGTTTGTGTTGAGACAAAACAAACCGAACTAATAATAAAGTCTGTTTATTTATGTAGCGTCTGTAGCAAAAGTCATGGAGAAGATATATAGTTATAGTTGTCAAAATCTGTCAAGTTGGACCTTTTTAACCCCCGACAGAAAAGAGTGGTGTTATAAGTTTGAAGTATCTGTCTGTCTGTCTGTGTGTCTGTCTGTGGCATCGTAGCTCCTACACGAATGGACATTTGGATGCGGTTTTTTTTGTTTGAAAGCTGACGTAATCGAGATGGTTCTTAGCAACAATTAATGAAAATCTGTGCAGTTGTTCAAGGTCATCAGGTCGTTTTTTAACTGCGATAAAGTTTTTTAAACACTTAATGGGTATTTACTTTATTTTAAACATATGTGTGACCTAATATTTGAAATACTCGTGTACAATCTGGTGCCATTGAGCTGGAGCTCGAAGGTAAGAACCATGGATTGCTTATTAACATGTTAACCTATCGAGTTTGGGCTCATTAGATTCGCCTTAAACAGTGCTATACATTTTCTCATGATGACAAGGACCTGATGCTAGAACTGGGAGCTAGCTGATGGAACTTTGGAATGCCTATTAGTAAACCTATCAAGTTTGGTCTCATTAGATTCGTCTTGACCAGTTCTATACATTTCATATTGATAACAAGGACTGTCGGGGTATTTTTAATTTTATAGTATATTATATTAGGCTATATAATTTATAATTTATGTTAGAGAGGGATAGTTAAGGTGGATGTTGGCAATTGAAAAATGCGAAAATTCTTAATCGGAGTTCATCTTCAAGCAGTGGTTTGTTGCAATCCACTAGTCGAGTGTGGAAAAAATGAACCCCAAAGCCTTGGCCTGGGGTTCATTTTCACTTTACCCTTGGCCCCAGTAGGCTTCGGCTCTCGTGGACTCCTACAGTTTGCTCCTACTGGGCCCCTATCACAGTCGGTGGTATTTTTCTCAGTCGGTGGTGGAAAAACTTTTCTGTTAACGATGCTTATAAGAGAATGATTTATATATAAGAGAAAATAAATGAAGAAATCCTTTTGAAATTATTTATCCAGATTTTTGAGTTCGATGAATGACGAGGAAAGGCAAAGTCACAGAATTAGTCGTCATAATATCTAGAAGACGACTTAAAAATATGGAAATTGTGTGTTCGGGCATAAAAAAAGGGATCGAAATATGTAACTTGAGGACTTCTTATAGATAAAGATGAAAAGTAAGGAAAGGAAACCATTTCCATAGCTATCCGCCTTTTAATATGATACTTTTATATTTCAGACATCGTCGTAGCCAGATATAATAAACTAGATTTTTATAACGAAGGAACTTTAGTATATACGGCAACACCAGCAACTCATCGAATAAACTGGATAAGTTACGACCCGGTGTACAATAGAATACTGTTTGCTGACCAACACGATAAGGATAACTCAGCTTCTAGTTTTGACATAGCAACAAAGAAGACGCAATCGTTAATTAAGAAAATTGGAGACCGATACCTAACTAGATTTGCCTATGATCCAGCTACAGAATTACTTTTTGGCACTGATAGAAATATGCTATATTCGTTTTCTATGAAACCAGCGTGTAACAATGAAGTTAATGGAAATCTTGTGATTGATTTTGAATCGACTGTACTTCGTGAAGTTGCCGTGGATAGTTGTCGTGGGTACGTTATTATATGTGTTTTTTTTTTGGCAATTGCAAAATTGTGTTAAAAGGAAAATGAGAAATCAATAGCAAAAAGAATTATGTCTACCAACCGTAACCAAACGAAGTTAGAGAGTGTTTAGTAGATTGAATTATTTTTTTATCAGGCGTTATTTTTGATTTTGGTTTCGGTATTTATGGTGTGTACGCATTAAATAGTGTCAATCACTATTGCACCACTAATGTGTATCTTTTCGATTCGTTTATTACTAGTTTTAGTGATGAAAAACTGCTAGTGTGAAAAAGTATAGCAGTAATAATCTATTTTATCAAAAGAAACCTCAAAATATTACCTACGTATTACAGTATCAATGCTTCAATACGATCTTCGGTCGGTTATGGTTTAGGGACCTGGTTTTTTTGTTATTGATTTCTCGTATCATCCTCTAACATAATATAACCTAGGTTTCATTTCTGGCGAAAAGAAAAAGTAAATCATGCCAATACTTTGGATTGGCTTTTGACACGTTTTATCTAAACTCTATATATTTTTTTAGTAATCAAACATTTACAAATTACAGATATATTTACTGGATAGCAGATAATATAATAGAAAGAGCTCGAATTGATGGTTCTGAACGAGAAATAATTATAGACGGAGACGGTATGGTTAAACAAGGCTTGACCATCGGTCTAGATAAGATATATTGGATTGAATCTCCAGAGTATAACAATGGTGCATTTTGTATTGAAAGCGCAGATTTGAATGGAAATAACAGAAGAACATTATATAGTGATATAGAATCAGATTCTTCAGCAAATAGACTAACTGTATCAAATGGTTTTGTATCCTGGGGGAACAGCATTGAAAATTTCTACTGGCAATTGCCAAATAATTCACCGCATACGAAAGATATAGAACCTAACAAAATTTTAATGACTACCACAATACCTTCTTGTGGTTCTCAAGATATAGCTGCCAATTATAAAATCTCCAACTGTCTCAAAGCTTGTATAGATGAAGATATATTTTGCGTTAACGGCACAAAAGTTAGTGGGGAACTTCTTTGTTACTGTACAGAGGGTTTTACGGGTGAAAGGTGTGATGTTTCCGTCTGTCAAAACTATTGTTTACAAGGAGATTGTAGTGTCGCTGACGGACACCCGAACTGCAGGTAAATCAAATTTTCATCCCATAATACTGGCTTACTTTGTACACAGCGCTCAGATCTCAGGGCACTGGGTACACGGTGGAGCACACAGTAGACGTGTGCCCCTCATGGGCAGAGCACCGCTGTGTCCTCGAGGGGGTTATCGGTGGCAGCGATCTCTCGCGCCGGGCCTTGGTACAGGGCATGGTCCGGAGCGAGGAGGAGTGGCAGGCGGTCGTCTCCTACTACAAAGGAGGAGACCGCACGCGTGAGGCAATGACCATCACACCTCAGCCGCCGCCGGGATTCCGATCCCAATTACCGTCCGAGCCTAGCTCAAGTCATCGACGGTGCTTAGTGTTCCACGCTCGCCTCGAGGAGTTACTCGCAAACCGTAGGGGCCCAGCGGGGTCGAATCCTACTGGGGCCAAGAATCGATTTCTGAAAGGCAAAGAAGGAAGAGGAGTAGGATTTTAGTCAGTAAAATTCTGACACTATCTCCCGCTCCACTAAAGGGCCCTAATAAAAAAAGGGCACTGGTTGCAACTTGGTATCTCAGTTTACTCATGCAGTATAAACACTACACGCTTTAACAGAATTAACACAAATTGGTAATTTCAGATGCAATGACGGTTACACCGGTGATAGATGTGACGCTTCCCTCTGTCAGAACTATTGTATTCAAGGAGAATGTAGCATCATTGATGGTATGCCTAGCTGCAGGTAAGACCATGCCATTACTAAATTAACCTAGGTGTGCTCCTGTATGCCATTACCAGGTACATAATTTGTTGCCTAGTTTTATATAACATGGGTCTGAAAATGTTTCGACCTCAATGTGAAGATAAGAAGTCGATAAAAGCCCGTGAATCTAGTCGTGCATCTTTTGACTATTACTCATCAATCATCAAACTTTCAGCCATTTTTGACGCGCAGTTGTTATTTGAGTGAGTCGATGTGAGATACAGAAAAGGAAAATCCTTTTTCACCAAGACAACGTGCCTCTCACACCTCAGCGGATGCTACGGCGATAATATACAAATTTCGGTTTGAACTGCTTGATCACCTGACTTATTCACCAGATCTAGCCACAAGCAGGATAGGGATCCCTCCGAGGATAGAGAGATTTTCGTCAAATGAGGTGGCATACTTCGTGAAAAGTTATTTTGCAGAGAAAAACGTACTAGAATTTGAACGGGTTAGAGACATAAAGGCTGGGAGAAGTGTGTAGAGTTACAAAAAGACAATGGAAAAAATATTAAAATAAATTGTAAGGGCTGGCTTTTATCTCGGCTAGAGATTAAGTATTGCCATTCAACGTGGCAATGCCGCCAGCCTTTTGGGCATACTTCAAGTCGACAACGTTGCGGAGGAATTTTTTGACGCCCTATTTTAGTTAGGAGTAGCCATTAGTGTATATATTAATTAGTACTTAAGTGTTATATGTATGTGTTTTGTAATGTATATGTATTTGTGAAATTATTCAAATATAATGTAGCTGAAAAAAAATTCTAAGAAAATAATGTCTTGTGTCTTTGTTACATCGGAGACTTTTCAGACCATCTGTATATCTCCCGTTATTTCAGATGTGATGCCGGTTACTCTGGGAAGAGGTGTGAAACATACGCGTGCAGTAACTATTGCTTACACAATGGCGTCTGTTCTCTAAATAACAATGAGCCACAATGTGAATGCACAAGAACATATTCCGGTGAAAGATGCGCAGGTAAAAATCTTATAAATCTGTTTAAAATACGGTCGTTGTTTTTAGGGTTTCGTAAATCAACTGAAAAACGGAATCCATAAAGGATCATTTTGTTTTACTGTCTGTCTGTCTATCAAGACCCTTTATCTCGGGAACGGGCAGGTATCGAGTTGAAATTAAAAGCATTTACTCAGATCTGCGCTCCCTTGAAGCTGTGAAAAAATCAAATTTTTAAGTTAACGAGAAAAAACTGGGCAAGTGCGAGTCGTACTCGCTCACTGAGGGCTCCGTACAAACTTACCTATGAAAACAGTGAAATTCCTGAATCGAGTCTCAAACATTTTTACGAATCGGAAAAAACCGTTTTTTTTTTGTGACGTAGCTACAAATTTAGTTTTTAGATATTTTACTACACTTGTGAGTGTTATGAGACCTTGCTTCGTGCCAAATTTCAGGATTCTAGGTCAAAGGGAAGAATACGCACCCTACGAATGCTCAGCCCCGGCACTATAGGCAACGAAGGAACGGGGTAGGTTTTTAGTCAGTAAGAGTCTGACACTACTTTCCGCTCCACCCAAGGGCGGGATTTGTCATTGGATGATTTTACCTACCATAAAAAAACCCTACGAATTTAGATTACACATAAACATAAACTGCCGTATCTTTTTTATCGTCGTACTCACAAGTTTGATTTTTTCACAGCTTCAAGATACCACAGACCTGAGTATACGGTTAATTTCAACTTGATACCTCTACCTACACGTTCCCCAGATAAAGGGTCTTAACAGACAGACAGACAGACATTCATACGGCCAACAAAGTGATCCTATAAGGGTTCCGTTTTTCTCTTTTGAGGTACGGAACCATAAAAAAGATACGCCCGTTTATAGCGCCAAAAACGTATATTTCGACACTCTCAAGGGCATCAAAATTAATAGCTAGAATCCTGATCATGAAGCAAGATTTCTTAGAATAAAAATTTTAAAACTGCAAACATAACTCTTTGTACTCATGTTTTCTAAAAACATATAACTTGTTATGCACCTACCACATTGTCTCTTCACCACCCTAGGTTAACTGGTAGAGAATGCCTAAGGCATTAAGGGCCAAATTCACCACTAAACTAATCGCGATTATACAAAACAAAACGCAGTTTGAGCGCCTAATCGAGATTATAGCTTCATTTTGCGTTTCACCGCTATGAATTGAACCTAGTTTACGCTAAACTCAGTTTCAATTCTTTTGTTGTCGCCCATGTTTACGACACGGCTTTTTAAACTGGATTACGCTGCGCTCAGTTTAGTTAAACTAAGTTTTATGTTGAATGATGAAATCAGACCTAAGTCCGCCTTTGTAGTTTGTGTTGCATGAAGATTAAATAAATAAATAATAACTATATAATGAGAAATCGCAAAGTTATAAGCTTATTATGTTACGGGTATAATTTAGACGGTCACCAAAAATATTTTTAAGACTCTAAGCCTAGTGTGCGAGAATAAAGGAATATTCCGGAAAGAAATAAACTATGGATGCTCGATGCAAAGTTAAAGAAATTTTATTCGGTGTTAACAGTTTGAGGTCTTTAGAACAAGTGCCGTGTCATTGTGACCGGACAAATTACAACTAATTAAAGGAGTTTGGACGTTTTGCTGCTATGAGATATTCTTCAGGCGTTTAAAGACGAGAAGTGTCTATCTTGCAGTAGATCGACACAGGCTGATGATGATGATGATGATGATGACGCTCCAACATTTCCCCGGGCGTTGAAACCAACGGTTTCAACCAGATTCTGAAGACACAGGCAATGGGCAGATTCGGTTGAATGCTCGCCGAACGACTCCAGTGGACGTCCGAATGTCAGCTACACGGGCGATGCCATCAGTTCCTGGGTGAACAGCCACGATCCGTCCGAGTCTCCACTTCGAAGGAGGAAGATAATCCTCCTTGATCACAACCAAGGAGTTTAGCGTTAATCCATCCTTGCAGTAACGCCACTTGGAACGTTGCTGTAGTTCTGCAACAAACTCCTTGCTCCATCTATTCCAGAAATGCTGGCGAAGCTGCTCAATTCTTTGGAAACGAGACAGATGGCTGGCAGAATGATCTTGGTAGTTAGGCTGTGGCAAGGAAGTAAGTGGCCGTCCAACAAGGAAGTGGCCTGGCGTGAGTGGAGTGTAATCTTCAGGGTCTGAAGACAACGGCGTCAGTGGACGAGAGTTCAAGATGGCTTCAATCTTAGTTAATGTGGTGTACAGCTCCTCGAAAGTCAAGTTACAATTTCCCAACACTCTTTGAAGATGGTACTTTGCTGACTTGACACCCGCCTCCCAGAGTCCACCAAAATGCGGGGTGTAGGCGGGAATGAAATGAAACCTTATTCCGTCATTTGCTGCACTTTCACCCAAGGACGAACTATTTGACTTTAAAAATTTGGAAAAGTCGTTGCATGCACCGATAAACGAGGTACCGTTGTCGGAAAAAATATCAATAGGCTTTCCTCTCCGAGAAATAAAACGATACAAAGCCAGTAAATAACTATTGCTAGTTAAATCACCAACGAGCTCCAAATGAATAGCCTTGGTAGTAAAGCAAATAAAAATAGCGACATACACCTTTACTAACCTACATCCACGGCCTTGACGACTAGCACACATAATAGGGCCCGCATAATCAACGCCTGTGCTTTCAAAGGGATAACCTGGACGAAGGCGTTCTTGTGGTAAGTTTCCCATTAAAGGAGCTACAATCTTACCCTTCATTCGGTGACACAAAACACACTTATGGTAACAGGCCTTCGCCAAGTTGCGACCTCCTATTGGCCAATAAGTTTCCCTAATTGAAGCTAATAATAATTGTGGGCCAGCATGCATCAGCCTTTTATGTTCGAAATGGAATAAAATTTAGTAAATTCGTGAGTGGACTGTAATAAAATAGGGTGCTTTTTACTATAAGTAAAACTTGAATTGTCGAGACGTCCTCCTACTCGCATTACATTATTGTTGTCTAAATAAACATCAAACTTTAGAAGGGCGCTCTTTTTAGGTAAACTCTTATTATTTAATAATAATTGGTATTCAGGAAATGACTGAATCTGACTCCTAATAATGACAAGAGTTAGTGCATCTTGTACCTCTTCATGTGACAAATAATTGGTTTTAGGGTACTGCTTTCTACATGACCTAACAAATCGCAATACGTAGGCAACAGATCGTACAAGCCGTGAGTAGTTAGAATATCGACTAAAATCGATTACAGCTTCAGATCTTGAATCGTTGTTAACAGCCTGTAATACAACATTAGATCGAGTCTCCGGCAACGACTGTAGTCCTGAGCTCGTAACTTGAGAAGGCCATTCAGACGAGTCTAGATTTAGAAAGTGTGGTCCATTCCACCACAGATCTGACTCCTGCAGATCACTAATATCTATGCCACGAGATATTAGGTCTGCTGGATTTTGATCTGTTGGGACGTGCCTCCAAGTGCAGTTACCCGCCTTATCCAAAACCTCAGCAACGCGATTGCGTACAAATGGCTGAAGTTTGGTAGGCATCATCTGTAACCATCCCAACACGATGGTGGAATCAGTCCAACAATAGACCCGATTGATCTTCACTCGAAGTGAGCTCATCACCTTCTCATACAGACGAGAACCGACTACCGCACCACATAACTCCAGTCTCGGGATTGTTGTGGGTTTGATGGGAGCAACTCGACTCTTTGCCATTAACAAGCGAGCCATATACTTACCCCTATCATTAACACTGCGAATGTAGACGCAAGCACCGTATGCGGACTCAGACGCATCTGTGAAAATATGGAGTTCTAACTCCTTAAATAAATTGCAGACTACAATCCGCGGAATGCGAACATGATTTAAAAAAGGCAAAGATTTAACAATAATCTCCCACTGTTTACAAGTCTCGTTAGGTAGTGGCTGATCCCATGATAATTTATCTAACCACATTTTCTGTAGCAAAACCTTCATATTGATAACAATAGGACCTAACAGACCTAAGGGATCAAAAATTCGCGCTATAACGGATAACAAGTCACGCTTTGTGTACCCAGTCGAAGATTTAGTCAGACCTATAGGAAACCCTAACTCATCAGTGCTGATATGCCAACCGAGACCAAGCAACTTTTCTGGCTCATTTTGTCCAATGTTCAAGTCAAATGACGCAGGGACAGCATCCGACACTAGTTGAGGTTCATTTGACTTCCACTTTCTCAATGGCATACATGCCGACGCAAGCGCCTTGGTGACTTCGGTACGGATGAATTTTACTTCATCTAAGTCGTCCCCTCCGGTCAGCAAATCGTCGACGTAGAAGTCATGTTGGATAATTTCGGATATTTTAGGGTTCCTACAGTCGAGTCCTACCTGTTTAAGGCATCGTGTCGCAAGAAATGGCGCACTAGCCGTTCCGTACGTGACGGTGTTTAATTGATAAACAGTAATAGGATCATTAATATTATCACGCCAAACAATCTGTTGCAAATACCTATCCGACGGGTGCACGACTATTTGCCTATACATCTTCTCCACATCCGCAGATAAAACATACTTGTGAACTCTAAAGCGAAGAAGTATAGACAATAGGTCGTCCTGTACAGTTGGCCCCACCATCTGTAAGTCGTTAGAAGACACTCCCGTCGAAGTAGGAGCACTTGCGTTAAAAACAACACGAAGTTTGGTCGTGGTACTCGACTCACGTAAAATACCCATATGCGGAATAAAATAGCCAAAACATAAATTAGGTTTATTAATTTTAGTCATATGACCAAGTGACTCGTATTCTGTCAAAAAGTCATGATACATTCTACTAAAGTTTGACTTAACCTTTAATTTACGCTCTAAAACATGTAAACAATGAGTAGCTTTATTAAATGAATTTCCTAGAATTGATGGATCTTTTTTAAGGGGAATGCGAACACAAAAACGACCATCAGACAATCGTGTCGTATTTGTAACGAAATTATCCTCACACAATTTCTCTTCAGGCATGTAAGAATTGGGAGATTTCGCATTCACCTCCTCTAATTGCCAAAACTTTGACAATTCTAATTTAATTTTTTCCCAGTCACTTTCGCTATCGGAAACCAAATTAGACATATTGCACTTTACGTCATTCGATAGCAGTGAGATATCATTCAGAGTAATTGGACCGGAAACTATCCATCCTAGACGGGTTTCACATAATATTGGTTTTCCGGTACCTAACTTTAGTCTTTGAGATCCTAACAAATCCCAGAAAAGATCAGCGCCGATTAAAATATCAACATCGGCAGGGTTATAAAAAGTAGGATCAGCTAAAGCAATATTCGAGGGTAAGTCGAAATCAGAAATATTTATCTTACGACTCGGTACGCTGCTCGTAATGTACGGAAGAACAAAACAATTCAGTTCAAATACAAAGCTATCATCTAATGGTGTAACCTTAACCCGACATATTTTACCTACGTGCGAAGTGACGTTATTAATACCAAGTATGGATCTATCTACTTGGTTAGTTATTAAGTTAAGTTTGTTGCACAACCTGTCTGTTATGAATGACGACGTGCTACCGCTATCAAGCACCGCGCGAGCGAGATGCACACAGCCATTGTGGTCTCGCAGTTTGATCAACGCGGTCGATAACAACACATCTCGCTGCGTATGATCACACGGAGATGCAATGTTTGCAGATAAAGCTACGTTATTCGTATCAGTGGTAGAAGACAAGTTGTTCAGCGAATTACTGCTAGGTGTATTCGAAATAGTGCCCTTAGAATCTACGTGAACTAGTGTGTTATGCCTACGTTTACATAGTTTGCAGCCTGGTTTTTTACATTTGTTAGCATAGTGCCCGGAACGAAAACAGTTAAAACATACTTTATAACTAGGTAGTGATTTGAGACGATCGTCGTTACTTAACGCGAGAAACTGTGGACAATTGTTTAAAGTGTGATCGTTGTAATTACATTTAGGACATGGTTTAGAAGCTGATTCAGTGCTAGAATTATTAGGAGATTGTGCTACCATTGACTTGATCTTAGGGCTTGATTTACCTGGTGATTGGGAATAATTATTTCGAGCGAGTTCCAGGGTCTCGATGAGGTCGGCTCGATTACGTAAGAACTTCATAAATGCTTCAAAAGTAATCAAGCTATCCTTATCTATCCTACCTTTGCACTCTTCCCACTCACGATAGGTTTTTTGATCTAGCTTTCGTGTGACAATGTAAATTAAAAGTGTATCCCAGTGTTTCACGGGCTCCCCTAACGACTCTAAAGCTCGCAAATCTTTATTTAACTGATCGATCAGATTCTTTATGGCAACAGAAGATTCTTTTGAGACTGACTCAATATTAAATAATGAACTTATATGATTCTGAACAAGTAATCTTTTGTTGTCAAACCGATCACATAACAACGACCATGCCACAGAGTAATTACTTGACGAAAATTCAATGGATTTGATCACTATAGCTGCTGTTCCCTCAAGCGATGCTCGCAAGTAGTGAAACTTATTGATTGCGTCTATGTCATCATTACAATGAATCAGGCTAGTAAAGGTGTCGCGGAATTCAAGCCAATTACAATATAACCCGCTAAACTTTGGTAACTGAATCGCTGGCAATTTAACCGGCTTGTTTATGCTAACACGAGTGCTTTTACAACTTTCCATCGATTTATTATCTTTATTATAGTTGGTCAGAATATTCTGGGCTGTGGATAAGGACTTATAATAAATAGACTCAAATTCGGAACGCTCAGAATATTGTAATTTGATGTCGTCAACAATGCATTCCAGACGTAACTGTACCTCATCATACTGCTCATACAACGACTCAATCTTGCCCATGCGCAACTGCAACTCAGACACATCACAGCTAGTTAGCTCCTTGTCCTTGAGTGAGTCCAGGAAATTGAGGAAACCGGTCAAGCGACCCTTGAAACTGCCTCGCTTCTTAATTAAATCCCTTTCCTCAGACATACTGGGAGACGAGTGTGGTCAACCTGGAATTTATACAGGAATACAATAAATAAAACGAGCAATATAATATAAAAACACGCCTAGCTATATTCTATACACTTTTTAAATGCAAAGCAAACTACACAAATTAATGTCTACCTACAGTAAAAATGTAAAACCTAAACCCAGTTTAACTTATTTTATTTTAATATTTTAACATTGATTAACGAATAAATAGGCTCAAATAACACTAATTGTAATCTATGTTGACTACATAAATGATTCTAAATGCTTACTATAATTTATAACAATGACTTGTAATAATATCTAACACTCTCAATTTTTATTATGTTAAGATACTTGCAAACAATTAACACCACTGTTAAGCAGATATGTAATTAGTTACAGCTTTATATAATTGTAAGTTTAATTGATGTAGCAAACAAGCTAACTATACTGTTATAAGTATGATTTTAAACTTAACGTTACTGTAAAATAAAATACTAATCACAATGTAACAAGTACCTAATGATTTTAATCTAACACAATAAAATACGTAGTAAATACAATAAATTAGTACTGACCTGATTATGACTATTTACTTATACTACCTGAGTGTTGGGTGACGATATTAGTGTAATTATTACTGTACACCACTACTTAACTTTGCTTGAAATCAATCCGATTCACCGGCAATTAACCTCCACTCCACGTGGATGTTAGTTTTATCCTTTTTCTTGATTAAAACCGCTGATCTTCTTCAGATTATATTTTATCCGGTTCGTAATGGACCATGTGCGAGAATAAAGGAATATTCCGGAAAGAAATAAACTATGGATGCTCGATGCAAAGTTAAAGAAATTTTATTCGGTGTTAACAGTTTGAGGTCTTTAGAACAAGTGCCGTGTCATTGTGACCGGACAAATTACAACTAATTAAAGGAGTTTGGACGTTTTGCTGCTATGAGATATTCTTCAGGCGTTTAAAGACGAGAAGTGTCTATCTTGCAGTAGATCGACACAGGCTGATGATGATGATGATGATGATGACGCTCCAACACCTAGGCACCAAATAAAATAAACAACTCCAAAAAAAAAATCAATTGACCTTATTAAAAGGGCCCTAAAGTATATAATATTATGATCCAAAATAAATGAAATAAAATCAGAAAAATCGCAAGCCTTGCACAAATATTATTTTTGGGTCCTAAAATGGATTAACGGTCGCCAAATTCTGTCTAACTCAAATATTAATATTACTACCAAAAATCTTACTCCAAAATACTTTGACGTCACCCAAAATACATTATTTGATCCCAGACTACTTTAATGTAAGACTAAAATTACAATTGCTTCCCTTTATTGCTTAACCCCGCACTCCGCACCCCGCACCCTGCAGAAACGCCACCGGTGCGTGAGCCGTGAGCGTGAATATTTAATTAACTTCGTACAACAATAAGGGTGGGCGTATGCTGAGAGGCAGGCGACGCAGGCCGCGCAGCGCTGACCGCACAGCGCAGAGCAGGGCAGTTACTAAGCACATCTGAGCCGCACGTGCCTGCGCTGCAGCATACGTAGCTCAATGATGTTCCATGCTTTACAAAATCTGCTCTGCTCTGCGCTGCGCGGCCTGCGTCGCCTGCCTCTCAGCATACGCCTAGCCTAAACAAGTAATGTTTGTTTGGGAACCCCAGTATATTTAGTGAATTTCATATAACAATAAATAAGCGACCGACGTACGTTTGGGAACCCCAGTATATTAATTGGTATTTAAGAAATATTCTAGAGATCGTTAGCTTTTTTAGCCTAGCAAAAATTACCAAATTAGAAGTCATGGTATAACATAATTGGTAACATCTAAGTAGTGACAATATATAATATTTAGTCTAAAGTGTATTTTAAAGGCGTCCATATATTTTTATGGCAAACAATAACACAAAAAAATGGATTTATTTCATAATATTTTAGGAAACGTAATTTGGTGACCATTTATCCATTTTGGTAACCGTTTAGAATTTTTTTGGTAGTAAAATAGGTACTTTATTGGGCGATGTTTAAACACAAGCCTTATGTTACTATCATTTTTAGTATATACGAAACCTGAATATAGTTTGTTCAGAATCGATTCCAATACAATAATTTTTACACCAGTTATTTATCTATACTAATATACTAATAATATTATAAAGAGGTAAAATTTGTAAGTTTGTATGTAGGGGGTAATCTCTGGAACTCATGATCCAATTCTAAAAATTTTTACACTGGTAGAAAGCTACATTATTCCTGAGTGCTATAGGCTATAAATTATTTTTATAACATGTACATTAACTGAGCTATCACAATTTTTGTCTTGCAAGTCGGAAAAAAAATACCTCATAAAACAGAATTATTTGCGTGCGCTGCCTAGAGAGTTGCTTAAAATTAAAAACAATGTATGGCAACCCGATTCGTCTTAATTATATCTACAAAAAAGTCCGCGATACCATATTTCTATCTTTTATATGTTATCTTTTATACTTCTTTATTTGTATTAAAAAATAATTTTTTCGGCATACTTACGTTTGGTTGATTATTTGAGGAACGAAATATTAATTCTTGTCACAATAAATTATTTCAGTATCACAAGGACATCATACAGATAAGATTTTACAGTATGTCAATTGGTCATATAGGTTCGGAGATAATATAAAATTACTAAAACGCAAAATGCCACTAGCACAACTTTCATTCGAGCTCTAGATCGATCATGCTTTGTGCGGACGTTTTATCCATTTGCCCATAGATGGCGTTCTGCAAATACGTCATTTTTCTGAATCGCGGTGTTAAGATTTTCCGTGGATTGATGACACTCTCCATTTATTGTGCCCACGTTGTCGTTTGTTGGTGTTCAAATTGTTGCATGTCAGTCTGTTGCTTATTGGTTTCGGTTGTTTCGTTCGTTTCGTAAAAGTTCGTGCCGTAAAAGGCGATTAAAGGATAATTTACCTTGAGCAGACAAGAGAACTTCGGTAATCTTCGAAATTACTGATCCGATTCCAAAAATTATTTTACTAATGGGAAGGTACAGTAATGTCGAGTGTAAACTTATGTTATATATACTACTACAAGAAATTTTCCGCGGATGAAGTCGCGGGCAGAAGCTAGTTTATTTATACAGACTTCATGCAAATAACAATGTACAAAGGCGGACTTAATGCCTTAGGCATTTTCTACCAGTCGACTTTAGGGCGGTGCAAAACTTAACATGGTAGGTGCAACTAGAACAAAGAACTTTAATTTCTGACATCAGATTAGAAGGGGAAGAAGGCTTGCCCAGAAAAGAGAAAAGCGTAGTCAATGCCTTTAGCGCTCTGCGCTGACGAATAGGTATCTATCTATCTAAATATATAAAACTCAAAGGTGACTGACTGACTGACATAGTGATCTATCAACGCATAGCCCAAATCACTGGAGGGATCGGGCTGAAATTTGGCATGCAGGTAGATGTTATGACGTAGGCATCCGCTAAGAAAAGATTTTGATAAATTCTACCCCCTAGAGGATAAAATAGGGGATGAAAGTTTGTCTGAAACCTTGTCAATTTTAAGCCGATCGGGCTGAAACTTTGCGTGCATATAGCTACTATGACGTAGGCATCCCCTAAGAAAGGATTTTGATACATTCCACCCCTAAGGGGATCAATAGGGGATGAAAGTTTGTATAAATCTTCTTAGATTTTCGACTGATTGAACTGAAATTAAAGATTGGAGCTACTATGATGAAGACGTCCGCTTAAATAGGATTTTCCCCCATGGGGATAAAATAAGGGATGATGGAGGATGTAAATTTTTGGAGGCCCTAATTTTTACACACGCTAAACAAAAGTAAAGCCGCAAAAAATTTACCTAATTAATAATAATACTTAACGCGAGCGAAGCCGCGGGCAAAAGCAAGTCTTTTATAAATTATTTAAAAAAGGGTCACAAGTTGGACACCACTGACACTAAGTACAACACAGGTCACGTCAGGTTATAACGGAGCAGAAAAAAATCCACTAAGTCCCCCGGGATGGCCCAGTGACCAAGTAAAAATTCTAGACACATGTTTAGAATAGAAGAATAGAATAGAAATACTTTTATTCGAGACAGACACAGCACAACGGTTACAAACATGAAATAATAATAATAATAAAAAAAACACACAAATGTACAGAGTACGCTGAGCGTGCCCGCACCGAAAGGGTGACCACCTCAGCATTTGCGGGGCGTCAGACACCCAGCGCTGGTTTTCAGTTGGCACCCCGCAGTGACGCACGGACGAGGGTAAATAAATAAATAAATACATAAATAACTATTTAATAAATAACAACATAGATTATAAAATAAAATTTGTACCATATTAGATAAAAACTACAAAATTACCAGGTACCCACAATATTCCACTAACAAAAATAACGGCCGACGTTTCGGGTTTCGTATATACTAAAACTAATGTTGTGTGTGTGTGGAGAGCAGTGGTGGCCGAGTGGTAACGGCCCCGACTTACGATTAGTAGGTCGCGGGTTCAAGCCCGGCCAGGCGCATTTGTGTGATTTATTTCATCACCACTGCTCTCAAAACGGTGAAGGAAAACATCGTGAGGAAACCGGCATGTCCTAGAACCAAAAATTCGAAGACATGTGACATCCACCAACCCGCACTGGGCCCGCGTGGTGGATTACGGTCCATTCCCTCTCTTAGAGAGGAGGCCTGTTTCCCAGCAGTAGGAACATTAAAAAGGCTGATGATGAAAACTAATGTTTTAGGCAGGTATATAATCATTATGTGAACGAAGATTTTCTTTAACATTACAGTCTATAAAGGATATTATCACTGGCATCCTATGGTAGATGGCCAATTGCCCCCCAATGCTTTAGTTGGCGGATTTGATAACGAAGATATCTACATAGCGAGAGCTTACCATAGTGGTTCCCTGTGCCCCGGGAAGTATGTGAAATCGCTTCGTAGGGCTTTCATCCCATGGGGGGGCGGTGAACATGGAAAGACTGAAAACTTTGAGGTAAAAGTATTGCTTTATATACACGGCGAAATTTTGATCGTTTTAATCCCGTGGAGGGTCGATCCAGCATGAAACACTATCGATTTGTAAAGATAGAATTAAAAAATAAAGTCCTTTTTTTAACTCGAAATAATTTACACATGTACGAAATTAATTTCTTAAAGTAAACGTCAGCTGAGCGATTCAATGACCTGTATGTAGTTATTACAACGTACAACGACCGATAACTGTCAACAGGTTATTGACTCGGTCAGCTTACGTTTTAGCCGGGTAAAGGTATTTTTATTTTAGGTAAAATGAATCCTTTTCATGGTCTATGTATTTTGGCGTCCTTCAGCCATGGACGATTTTTTGTATTGTACTCAATTATAATTGTCTGTAAATTAAACAGACGTTTTCACCTTGAAAAATCTACATTGCATTTTAAATTACTAAGTCAACCATAAGTAGCGATCGTTCGAATAATACTCGTATCTTAGCAACTTCCTTAAGTGATTATAAAAAAAATTGTGGTTGTGTGCCCTACAA
Organism: Leucania comma; assembly: GCA_958295575.1. Classification (NCBI taxonomy): domain Eukaryota; kingdom Metazoa; phylum Arthropoda; class Insecta; order Lepidoptera; family Noctuidae; genus Leucania; species Leucania comma. The sequence continues at coordinate 2,662,199 of OY282487.1, read as the reverse complement.
TTATTATTCGGAGCTCGCTTCTCGCTCTTGGACTATGAATATGTAGTTAGCGTTGTAAAAAAACCAAGCTATCTCATTTTTTCTATCGCTTTGTTCATCATCATCATCATTAATTCAGCCCAAAGACGCCCACTGTGGGACATAGGCCTCACCCAAATGCCGCCACAATGAAGTGTCCTGTGCGTCTCGTATTCATCGGATTGCCGCAGCCTTTACCAGGTCATCGGTCCACCTTGTAGGAGGATTTCCAACGCTGCATCTTCAGGTACGCGGCCGCCACTTTCGGCCCCAACGGCTATCTGTTCTACGAACAATGTGCCCTGCCCATTGCCACTTTAGTTTGGCGATTTTACGTGCTATGTCGGCAACTTTGGTTTTCCTGTGTTGTTGCTTTATTATAAAATGAAAATATTTAACCGTGTGGCCATCGCCGGGCCTTGGTTCAGGCTATGGTCCGGAGTGAGGAGGAATGGCAGGCGGTCGCCTCCTTCTGCGAGGCAGTAATGCTAGCAAAGGAGGAGGCCGACCGCATCAGGCAGAGGCAACAGGGCGCTCCGCCGGGAATCCGATCCCGATCTCCGGCCACCGTAGGCGCGGGCTTGCGAACGGCGTCCAATGGATAGCACGCTATCCGATCGTCCGGTAATCCACCGGACCGAGCCCAAGTCGTCGACGGCGCGTACTGTTCCCACGCGCCTCAAGGGGCTGTCAGCAAACCGTAGAGGCCCAGCCTGCTAGCAGGCAGGGTCGAAGCTTGCTTGGGTCATGGGTCAGTTTCTGAAAGGAAGGCCCGGCCCCGGCACGATAGGCAACGAAGTAACGGGGTAGGTTTTTATTTAGTAAGAGTCTGACACTATTTCCCGCTCCGCCCAAGGGCGGGATTTGTCATTGGATGATTTTACCTACCATAAAAAAAACCATGTGGCCATTAATAAAGAAATGTGTGGCTTGACTTATAATTTAAAAGTAAGAAAAGACTTAAGTCTATAACCAATGCTTGTTGTCAGTGATGAGTGATGACACACTCACTACAGGCCCCATCAGATGGCTTAAAGTCACCCAAAGGATAAAGGCTAGGTCGATTCTCGGAGTTTCAGTGGGTGATTGCATTGTATAAGGAATGAAGATATCCGTAGGAAAACCAAGTTTACTGACAGAGCCCGAAGAATCGCAAAACTTATGGGGCTGTCGACAGGGGTGCCCACGTTACTCGCAGAACAGATTATTTATCGATGGGGTCAAAAGGTTCTCTAAGAAAACGACGAATATCCAAATAGGATACATTGAATTAGCAATCCAATGTATAGGTGCATTAGATTGACAATCCAATGTATTCTATATGGGTGTTCGTCGTTGAGGCCGCTGCGATTTCTTAGAGAATCGGTCTACTGGTTTTGTCGACTGCGTGACGGAAACCGCAGCGTTGGATGGTCTCCCACAAGGTGGACCGATGACCAGCCCTTCTAGCCAAGTTACAATCGTTTCGTTTAACGTGAACGCTTAGAATTGGCCACGCCCAGAATTCTTTTGATCTGGCGTCATCTCAACAATGGAATTGTGGTCGTGCGTGGCCACCTACAAGCGTTCACGCTAAAAGAAACGATTTTAACTTGGCTAATGAGGGTCGCGGGAAAGGGGCCGTTCGTCGTGGCGAAACTTGGGGGAGGCATAGGTCCATCTTTGGACGTCTTTCGGCTGAAATTGTGATGATGAATTTACGACAGTTTATACTGAATTTATTTTTGATCATAATGTATGTTTTATTTTTCAGATTTTGTGTGGTACTAATGCTACATGGGTTAAAGTGGACTCCAACTTTATACCTAAAAATACCTTCATCGGTGGATCATCAGAAATTGAAGGTGAACCCTTGTATGTAGGTAGAGCTGAGGTTGAAACTGGAAAACTTATATGTGGGAAAGTTTACGCTCGTACATATTTGTGCTATTTGCCGTACAATAATAAGGAGATAACAAAATCTACGTATGAAATATTAGTTTTACCAGACGGCGAAATGTAACAAGCGTAACGTTATATCTACTGCCCGTTTTCTTATGGTATTGATGGTCGAATAAAACTTTAAGGGGCTTTGCACATGGAGCAACTTAAGTTGAATCAACTTTTAAAAAGTTTCCTGTAGAAAGTTGATACTTGCTATAACATTTACGGTTGCCGCAATTTACGGCAATCATAGCGACACTGGCATTGCCGGGCACAGGGAGAGGGAGGGAAGGTGTGAAATCGCCCGACGCGACGGTTGAAGAAAACGGCAACTTTAATAACTGGTATAATATTAACAGTTGCTAGTTGCGGCAATTACGAACTAATTTAGTCATCGATTACAGCAACTGAAAACTGTTGATGATCACCGGTACTCGAAACTCGAGTTGCTATGTGTGTGCAGTTTATTGAAATATATGTAAACAGTTAGTTGCCAGCTGGCAACTAGCCAGTTGCTGCAATAGTTGCTCCATGTGCAAAGCGCCTTAATAATACATTGTGATCATATCAAATTATTTTTTTAATAAATATTAAAATGTGACTAAAGTTGCTCCTATTGTTTAGGATAGAATAAATAGTAGGAACATTCTGTTAGCTCTAAGATTTGTTTCCAATAAATTTGATATTATAATGAATATTGTTATATTATTTTCTCTTTTTCCCGTTCAAAAGTAGATTGTTACACTAGGATTAAATCATGTCCCAGATACTCCCTCAGAGATAAATTTAAGGATATTAATATAATGACTGTACCTTGTCAGTATATATACGAGAATATTTTGTATGCCCATAAAAATAAAAACATGTTCAAGAAATACAGTGATATTCATGATTTTAATACTAGGAACAAACATAAATTTGTAGTTTCTGCTACCAGGCTTAAAAAAATAGGAGGATCATTCAAATACCAATGTATACACTTTTATAATAAACTTCCTAGTCATATTCAAGAACTAAGCCTTAATAAATTCAAATCATTTGTAAAGCGAAAAATTTTGCTAAAGGCTTTTTACAAATGTAAAAGACTATCTTGAAGACAAAAAGGCCTGACCCAAGGAAAAAACCCGAAAACCCTGAAAGGATTGACCTGCTCCAGTACGCTCTAGAATTGTTGTAATTTATTTTACTCTGAGTTTTTTATTTTTTATTTAATTATATTTCAATTGTGCTTTTTTATATTCTTTTTACAATTTGACATTGATAATTATTTTTTACAATTTAACATTGATAATATTTTTTATTATTTTCAATATGTTTTTTTTATAAAATTCAATTTTGACATAAATATTTACTTTGTTAAATATTACATTTTTCTACACTTTTGTATTTTCGTTTATCATTGTGAATATGATGACTATGTGTATTTTTTTTCTTTTCAGTTGTTTTGACGTATGTCTGGCAATTTGAGTATTTCGGCTGCCTACCCAAATGTCCTTTCATTGGTATTGTTCGTCAACTCGTTGAGCTCCTTTGTAGTTCTAAGTTGAGCTATACGAATACTGACAAATGCTTGCACTGACTGGACAGGTGCACTAAAATCTGCGTGGTTCTTTCCTCAAAATACCATCTCAGACACGAGTCTGCATGTTCTCATATGATTTGACCATTACACGTTTGTTATATGGACTTTTAAAAGAGACTTTGACCCCTGAGTTTGTTTCGGTGTTTCTTCTCAGGGTAGTCAGCTAGGAAACACCGGCCTCTGACTGACGAAAAAAATTGATATGTAAAAGTGTTTGTAAAAAACCTATTTGCAAAATAAATATCATTTATCATTCCTAACAGAGGTAATTTGGCGCTAACGTGTCGGGACCTCAGCATGAGTTCCAGCTAAGGAGGTCTCTCACTTATCCAGGTCCCACTTAACTGCAATACAAAGATATAAGGGAATGTAATTGTAAGGACTTAATTACTAAATATTTTTCACAATTCTATTACCAGACCACTGGACGACCAATGATCGGCCATTACGAATTAACAGATTACGAACTTTTCGCAAAATGACAATGTAATCGTGTTGCAATGACGATATTATGAAAATAGCAGAGAAGCCCGTGGTCATGAAGCTGGTGCGTGTGTTAGGTCCTTAAGATTTCTATTATTACCCACTATGCTTCCCCTTCTTTACTAAAAAACTTTTCTGATAGAAATTACAGCTGTCACTGTCATAACTTGACAGTGTCACTTTTTACAATTATTTTTTTATTTCTGTATTAATTTATATTGTTATCATTTGCTGTTGTTTTGAAAAATGTTTGCTAGTGAGCCTTACTGCCCGTCCGGCTTCGACTGCAAAAAAGAAAACATTGAGAAAAGATGGACAAATCTTTTGCTAAATTGGGTATTATTTTTCTTCTCACGTATTTGCACATGCTACATGAGTTATAGGTCCGTACTCCAGTCGGTATTACTCGATAATTTTACTCCAAACGAGTAAAAACCAACGAGAGGAACGCAAACTCGTAACTCGAAGGCACGCATGGAATTAACACGATGAGGGACGTTAGTGACTTTTTCAAATTATGCGCAGTAGACTTGCCCATACAAGTTACGAACACTGATATATCAGTAGCGCTCTAAAGCAATACTAAAGAATAATAAACGAAGACAGTACTTTCATAGCCTTCACCCGATTTCATCACCAGAATCATGCTCAGTCAGAATCAAAAGTACTGTCTCATCTGCTCATATGGACGATAATATCCGTCAGAACCATAGTCTCCCACGTCATCGTGATACGGGTCTTCGATATCGCTGGTTTCTGGTGTTGAAACATCTTCCAGAAGACGACTGATGCGATCTGAATTTATCTAGTAACACAAATAATGATCATTCGTGTTACATATCATTTTTGAAACAGATTTATCAGTCTACACATTCTTGTTTGCTAGTCTCAGTGGTCCAACAAACCGTTTTTAGTACAAGTAACAATCAAAACAGTCAGGCCGTGTTCACGGAGACGCGGCGCGTTGGGGGTTTCGTCGTACACTACAGCAGCGGACCGCGTCATCGCTCACGCAAACACAAACATATGGCAATGTACGACGGACCGCCCGACGCGTGGCGCAACGCGCCGCGTCTCCGTAATCGAACACTTACGTTCGTTTATAACTTTAGGCACGAAAAAATGGCGTGAAAAACGACGAACACAACATTCTCAAAGGGCGCGTGGCACGACACCACTCAAACCGTCGCATATAATCTTTATAGACCAACCATGGGCATTTCCGCAGTGTGCGTGCGTGGGTACCCTAGAAAACACGCATGGCGAAGTCCAAGTCGAAGACAGATAAAAATTAAAGTCCATCCTTGGAGTTCAACTTCATTAAAATTTCATCAAAATCGTTACACTAGTTTAACTAAAAAAGCATAACAAACAGAGTTACTTTCCTTAATCCTGTATAATTATAATAATCGTAGTGTGTTTAATTAAATACACAAAATGATTTTTTATCACGACCCGAATGATCAACGACACTATAAAAGGAAAATCGTTCCTCACCTTTCTTTTTTGTGAGTAAAGGAAAAGAAAAATTTTGCGTAACAGACCACAATAAACCCTACTATAGTCTGTTACGCAAAATTCTTCTTTATCTACATCTAGTTCTTCTTCACCCTAGTTCTTCTTCACCCTAGTTCTTCTTCACCCTAGTTCTTCTTCACCCTAGTTCTTCTTCACCCTAGTTCTTCTTCACCCTAGTTATTCTTCAACCTAGTTCTTCTTCACCCGTGTTCTTCTTCATCTAAACCTAACTCTTCTTTATCTAATACTAGATCCCGTAACCATTATTTTACAGCTGAACACATGCATACACCCAACGGCTCCAGTAAAGGAGCTGAACCCTTGGAGTACAGCAGAAGTATTAAACAAATACAGAGAAGACTTATGTGTTGAAGAGATCGATGGCGCTATTTTGTGTTCTGATATCGAGTCATTTATTCGGTATAAGTATCCCATTCTAAGACTGAGGTATGTTAACAGAAAATTATTTCGGGTACTTTTATAGTTCAAGATATCCGATGAGGAAAGAAATCCGCCAGAAGTTCATGATGTCACGATTTCACCGCCTCTTCTGTTCTTGGGCAGAGTATCACCGTGTCTTTGTGGAGGCGATCGGTGGCGGCGATCTCTCGCGCCGGGCCTTGGTACAGGCTATGGTCCGGAGCGAGGAGGAGTAGCGGGCTGTCGCCTCCTTCTGCGAAGCAGTAATGCTAGCAAAGGAGGAGGCCGACAGCATCAGGCAAAGGCAATGGCGCTCATGCCTCAGCCGCCGCCGCGGTTCCGGTCCCGATTTCCGGCCACTGTAGGCGCGGACTTGCGGACGGCGAGCAATGGGTAGCTCGCTGTCCGACCATCCGGAAACCGTCTTGACCGAGCCCAAGTTGTAATAATCTATTGCAGTAAAAAAACCTATAGCAGTAGACTGCTATAGGTCTTTTATAAAATAGTCTTAATAGTCTTTAACTTCGTTTGATTACGGTTGGTGTACAAAATTCTTTTAGCTATTGATTTTTCATACAGTCCTCTAAGAAATGGCTTAGGTTTCACTTTTGGCGAAAAAAAATATGTCAGCAATGTATGGCAAAAGTTTTATTCCCCTTTGAAGATAAATATGTGACATCTGACAACCAACCTGCATTGGACTTTGGTGTTGGATTATGGCTTTATTTCTTCTTAAAAAGGAGATGCAAAAAACGCAAGTAGTCTAACTGTGCAACAATTATGACAATGAAGTTAATTTTATTGTGTAAAAAACGAGTAGAAATATGTTTTTAGTTTCATTATTTCTTAAATAATCTTTCAGATACTATGATGTAAAGGAAGTACATAAGAAAATGTACTTAATGACCTCGATAATACTGTACCATTGCTGCGTAAGTTCTATCAAAGGGGTGGTGGATGGTGATATTTGCATCAACTTAAACAAATCCGAACAAGAAATGATACTAAAGTTCTGTGAGCAACTGTCTACAATGGAAGTCACTTGTAATAATATTGAGTTAGCTATTAAAGGTTATAATTTTATATGTGATTTTGTCGCATTCAACTTAAAAATAATTAATTTCAATTTTATTGAACAATATTTCTTGGCACATTGCAGAAGCATGCGATTCAGTGAAACAAGATCCTATGACATTTAGAAATATTACTGAGGGCCACAAACCTTCAAGTGTGATATCAGATCCATCCGATACCTGTACCCTTACACCAGAAAGGGCTTTATCGTCACTGAATTCAATGACTAATGATTTTTCACTAACAGACGGGACGAAGCATAAATTTAGTCCTCTAAGGGAAACTTCGGGTGACTCATGTACAACAACCGATATGCCTATGTCATCATTCAACTCCATGGCTACCAGTGCAGCGCTTACAGAAAAAAGTAATACTATGTTCCAATCGATTGATTTTGAATCTTTTGACACAGATACTTTGCCCGGAATACCTCCTCTTAACTCTATTATGGCTGTTGGCAAGTCACCAACAGGCAGTTTAAAAATTACAACTACAATCAAATCGGTCGAGTACGAATCATACATGCCACGCTCATCAATTGATAGACCTTCGTATAATGCCAGAACTCTCTGCAAATCACCAACAGGCAGTATGAAGCAAAAAATTAATGCCACGTTCAAATCAATTGAATATGAGTCGTTTGTACCAAACTCCGTACCTGACAGACCTTATAACCAGAAAGCTTTAGAAAAATCTCCAAAAGGAAACATAAAGTCAAAATTGAATGCTCAATACAATGCTACTAAGGCTAGGTATGAATCTTTTGAATCATGCTCATCAGGTGAAAGAGCGTTCTATGAAATGAAAGGTTCAAATAAATCACCTACTGGAAGCTTGAAGTTCAGAATGAATCCAAAATCTAAAAGGAAAACTAAGTACGAATATTTTGAATCGTGCTCATCCGTCGAAAGACCTTCTGACTGCTCAAAGGCTTTAGACAAATCACGATCAAGAAGCCTGGAGAAAGAAATGAATGTTAAACCTAATGCTAAATACAAACCTTTTGCATCATCATTTGACAGATCTCCTTGTACTTCCAAGGATGTAAACAAAACACCAACAGAAGGCCGAAAGGATGCAAAGTCCAAAACAGCTAAGAAAAAATCCTGTGAAACACCTCCCGTGATCTCCATCATGACTGCTGGAAAATCACCTACCGATCAAAGATTTAATAATCCTATTCAATTCAAATCGTCTGTAACGGTTTTACCATCGGTCGTCACAACTGACGCATCATATTCAGATGTTGATTATGTGGTGAATTATGGCTCTAAGTCTGATACAGAGGACAAATCGCCATTCATGGCAACGTCTAAGGGAAAACTTAATGTTGCACACTTTACTGAAAACATGCCGATGGTTGATTCTGCTGAACTAGGTGGGTTTCTTTTTCTTTCTTTTAAACATTAGAGGTATTCCAAGATGATTTTCTGATTTAGGCATTTGAAGTTGAGTAGGTATTTCTCAAATTTTACCCTGAAAACCTTAGAGATTGAAACTGGCCCTTTCTCTCTTAGGTTCTGAACGTCGATGCTTGGAAAACTGTGCTTGTAGCCGATGTAGCCCCAATGGACCATGTTGTGCAGATGCTGGCAAAACCGTGTATAACTGCGATATCAACGAAGGCACAGCGATTGATTCATGTTCAGATGAGTGTGATAATGTCCCACCTGCAGGACAGGCTGAAGAACCGATCAAAGACAAGAGTAGACCTTTTTCGTAAGTTGTAAAGAAAATACGTAGTCTTCAAGTTTCTCACCGTCAAAAGTCGAAAAATGTTCGTGATCGGCCACACTAAGAGTCGCCTAGGACGTACATTTTTCTACATGCCAAGCTTTAGGCGTTAAACAAACTATCGGAAAGTGCGTTTATCGATTTGAATGTGGGTTTAGGTAAGATAAAAATGGTGTATTTTCTCGTTTGGTTTAAATCGAACTGTAGTTTAATTGAATGGATGAAATCCTTCAAGAAAGTATAAACAGAGTGACTATATTAACATCCAGCATCATATAAGAAATACGCTTCCAAAATGGCTGACAATTTGGTGGGTTAGCTTCAAAATATGCACAATTACATTAATTGACGATTGCTGCTCTCTTTACATTGAGGTCGGAAACTTTTCAGACTACGCACTTAGTACGTATACCTACATGTAAAATCATCAAACGACAATCTAAGGAGTTTATATAAATATGTTCATTTACTTCTTTTACCTATTGTATATATTTTAAAACAACTAATTTCAAGAATATACAAAAATTACGAATTGTAGCTCACATGCAATTTTTTTTTAAATTACTTTTTTTTTCAGATTTAAGAAATTAGTGTTCAACAAAAAGTTTTTGATTTTACTAACGTTGCTAGTTCTATTTATAAATGGGATAGCATTATTAATATATTTATTGTCGTCTAGAAGTCCTCCAGTAACTCCATTATCCGTTGAGCCTAAAGCCGAAGAGAGGTTAAGTGCCAGTCAAGAAGCAAGGTAATATTTGTGCAAATACTAGTCTGTACGCATGACCACTAGCAATTCATCATCATCATCATCATCATTTCAGCCGAAAGACGTCCACTGTTGGCCATAAGCCCGCCCTAGGTGTCGCCATAATGACCGGTCCTTTGCATCTCGCATCCATTGGATTACCACAACCCTTCACCAGGTCATCAGTCCACCTTGTGGGACGCCTTCTAACAAGACCACCATCAATTATACAATAGAAATGTACTTCCAGGATAAATATTATTCCGCGGCTTATAAAGAAGGAAAATATTTATCTGGTGCCAAATTTCATACTAATGTTATTGTTTCTATGATAACTTACCCTTAGTCTCTAGAACTCCTACTATACTAGATAGTAGGAGTGAAGACATAAAAGATGGAATTTTGCATTCCTTGGACTCTACTAAGAGCTTAAGTATTTCCTAGTTCGATTAGTTTTCATCTTTGTTTTCATTAAAGTATTGAAATTATTAGAAGTAAAAAGAATCTCCGCTACTTGTAACGTATCTCTAACTGCCTTTCACTGAACTTGATTGAGAAATGTTAGATCTTTCTTGCTCCATGCCACAATATGCCTTTGATAATCTACTTTAATTTCATCCTTTCCTTCTGTAGTTTCCACAGGATATTCCAGTTGAATTCTTACATTTGCAAGAAAGGCTTCTGTCAGAAGGTTTACGAGCCAACTCCAGAATACATTTATTCATCGTTGAGTAGATGCGTTTTACTCTGCACGGGACCTCAACTCTGGCCACATCCCATAGGATATACGTACTACAGTAAAAAGTTAGTGCTCCTTGCAACAGATAAGCTTGAGTATAAGTTTCAATCTGTACCATCGCAAGCAGTTCATATGTATTTGGCAGAAGCATTCAAACTCTTTCTCGGAGATTTGGCGAAGCTAGAAAGATACACTTTGGATGCTAGAAGAATGAATATATCAAGAGATGCTATGATCAAGAAGATGTACATTCAAATGGATGTAGAAACTGACCCTGACCCTCGACTCAAGCTAGAAACAGATGAATCATATACAATAAGGGTTGAAACAATAAGAAACCAAGTGGTGATCAAACTGCTTTCGGCTTCATTCTGCGGCATAAGACATGCGCTTGAAACTCTTAGCCAATTGATCTTACTCGATCAGAGTACAGGAAACCTAATTACCTTATCAAACATAATCATCAAAGATGCTCCTAGCTATAAGTATAGAGGTTTAATGATAGATACAGGAAGAAACTACATCCCGGTGGCAGATATCATGAGGACTATTGACGCTATGTCTACAGTCAAGCTCAACACATTTCACTGGAGAATTTCTGACGTCACTAGTTTCCCTTTGTACTTACCAGCTATTCCTCAGCTATTTGAATATGGATCCTATGATAGAGGTCTAATTTACACCAAGGATGCTATAAAAGCAGTTGTAAGAAGAGCTGGAATACGTGGTATAAGAATTCTTCTAGAAGTAGCAGCTCCAGGGCCCGTTGGTAGGGCATGGTCTTGGATACCAGAGGCAACCTGCCCAACCAAGAACCAGAATTTCACTTGCAACAATGTTCTTTGTCTAAGATTAGGAATGCACTACACAGTGTTCGATATCCTGCAGATTATATATTCTGAAATTTTGGAGATGACAAAGGTTGATGATGTTTTTCATTTGAGTGATGGCGTGTTTTCTTTAGTCAATTGTTTTAATTTGATCGAGTCGAGGGATGGGTTTCTTGATAAGGCTTTGGAAAGGTTAAAGCTGGCTAACAAAGGATTCTTGCCGAAGTTACCGATAATTTGGTATACAACTCATTTGACAAGAGATTTGGAAGCTAGAACCTGGGACAGGTTGGGTAATGTTTTTATTTTCTTAATATCAACACCTGTGTTAGTATGTTTTATTGTCAAATTTTATTGTTTTTTTTTTTATAGCCTATTGTGTGTGCCACTGCTGGGCAAAGGCCTCCCTTTTCTCCTTCCAAACTTCCCTGTCTAGGGCAATCTCTGGCCAATTTTGCCCCGCAAACATGATCAGATTGTCACACCACCTTCGTCGTGGTCGACCTCGACGGCGTCGACCTCCATCAGGCGTCCAGTGAGTGACAAGCTTCACCCATCTATCTGGGTGCATTCGTGCGACGTGGCCAGCCCACTCCCACTTCAGCCTAGCCGTTTTTTCTCCGACATCTGCTATTTGGGTTATGGAGCGCAGCGTGGTGTTTCTAAAGCGATCGATTCGCTTGATACCTATTATGCAGCGCTCCATTACCCTTTGGCAAATCTTGTGTTTGGATATTTGTTGTTCAGTAAGTGACCAACTTTGAGCACCGTAAGTTAGGACGGGCAGGATACACAAGTCGATGAGGTGTACGACATTGTGATTACGACAAAAAAAATGTTCGTACACAAGGTGACAGTTATGGACGAAAAATAAAGCGGATTGCTTTTGTACTAAAGTACTGGCGTCCTGCTTTAAGGGTGCAAATTATTAAGCAACGTTACTATCATGGTGGTAAGGTCCAGGTCTTTGAGGAGTGTCTTGAGAAGTACTGGTATGGCCGCAAACTTCAGGAGGTTCCTGTTTCGGATTCAGGTGAAAGAAACTCCCGAATGTAACCACTGTCCCTTTAACTTTACTATATTGAGTAGGTACAGATACTATGTACAGATTAAGAAAATACTGGAGAAGTATTCTTTTTAGTTGTATATTTAATATTTCTAGGTTTGGAGTACAACTATCTGAATGGCAGCCAAATCCATCAGAACAGTATTTAAACAGGTTCAAGGCGATTCATTCAAGCAGATGGGATCTGTCATGTGAAGTTAAGAAGCAGAGGTGTAAAAAGTATAGGTACGTAAATTGTTGCTAAATCTTGCTCCAGAAGGGTGCAAAGTTTTCTGGCTGTACCAATTAGATGCTCTTTAAAAGAAGGTAAAGAGACATTGATAAAAGAAGCTTAGATATAGAATAATATCTACTTACGAGTAATAAAGAGTAATAGAAAGTAGTTTTGTGAAAATGACTCCTTATAAAATTAAATAGCAAAATGTGGCAGTTAGCCATTTTTTAGGGTACCTACAAAGGAAAAAACGGCACCGTTATGGGATCATTTTGTTGTCCGTTTGTCTGTCAAGACCCTTATATATAGAGTCAAGTCTGCAGTCCCTTTAAGCTGTGAAAAATTTACCAAGTTAATGAAAAAAAAAAAACATGTATTTTGACACTCCCAAGGGATTCATAATATCTCAAAAAATCTGAAAACTGTAAATTCGTAGTAACATGACAAAAAAAGAACTTTCAGAAAAATCTTCGTAACTCAATTCGGGAATTGAACTGTTATCATAGGATTTGAACGGAACCCTCAGAGCAGGAGTCCGGGTCGCACTTGATTTAGTTGCAAGTCTAAGTTCATAACGTTATTTTGCTGACAGGACTTGGCAAGAGATGTATTCGTGGAAATCTTGGCGAAACCTCGAGGTGTTCACGATTGAGGGGGGAGAAGCTATCCTGTGGACGGACCTCGTTGACACTGGTTAGTTATTTTTCATACCTGGCCGAATCATATGAGAAAACGGTATTTTTTATCACTATCTATCACTGTTCTCTGTTTCTTTAACACACTGGATTGGCTGTTCCATACATTTGACAGCAAATATTTTGTCCGTATGAAGAAGCGATGCGATATTACTAGTTTTAGTACCGTAGACACTCGCTACAGTCACTACGGCCGACAGCGCCAAAGTGGCGAATAACAAATACGCACAAAAGCACTTTGACGGCCTTCAATCCCTATCTATCCAGTTTAGTAGATTTTGTAACCAAAATTCGTCAAAATATGACTTTGTTGGTGACTTTACCGTCATCAGCGGCATCCATCTATACTCCTGTTTTCCTACTTAGAAATTCCACGTTATGGAAATACTCAATACTAATTTTCCCCTGCTTAAAAATCGGATTTTATACATGTTAAAAATAGGATCTGCAACCACTTGCCCAGTGATGCAGTCAAGGTTTGAATATTTTTCCGTCTAGCCTATTTTGTCCCGAGTCTGAGCAAACGCCAGCGCTCTACTCTTTACATATAATTCTGCCTTCTGTCATTGTGGACTTGACTTTCAAGCTCATGTCGTCATCTTTGCATTACTTTACCATAATGTCGTCTGGCGTTTAATAATAAACGTTTAATCAGAAATGAAGAAAACGGCAGGAAACCCAACGTAACCGAAGGAACTCGAAGATTATCCAAAACATAATTGGCAACAGTTGATTACTGGGGCTAAAATGTGAGGTTTCAGAGTAGTAGTGGAAGACACACATTAATCGTAGAACAGATGACCGATAGAACCGAAAGACAAAGTTTCGGAGAGGTACTGGAAGATGATGCAACGTTGATAGGACAAACGTAGGCCTCCCTCGTGGCGAATCAATGAATTAATGAAGGCCACGGAATCTGCTAGGTGCTAGACGCACAGAAGCAGTCGATGTGGCAAAGCTCAGAGGAGCATTTTGTCCAGTAGTGCAAATTGGTGATAGTGATGATGATTTGATGTTACAGGTAATCTAGACTATCATCTATGGCCAAGAGCTGCAGCTGTAGCAGAGAGGCTATGGTCTGATGTTATTGTCAATGGCACTGTCACCAGCCACGTCTATGTGAGATTGGACAGCCAGAGGTAATGATATATTTTTTGGACTTTTTAATTTGAAATATTGGTTTACTATTGGCTAATGCTCCTGACTGCTACGGGTTGGGTGAAAATTTTTGTAACGAACTCTAAATAAATAGTAAACGACGCGACACGCCTGTGAGCACTGTGCATCCGCGACTGGGAGCACGTTACCACCAGTTAAATCATAGCATAAGCAGGTCGCCGTCCATTCATCTCGCGGTCCAAGGACCGATCTCGAGTAGTAAACGGTGCGAGGTGTTCCATGCGCCCCGCAAAAAGATGCCATCAAAACCGTAGAAACCTGTGTCTTCAAGGCATGAAAGTAAATAGGCACTTAATAAACTAGTGCGCCTCACCATAAACCATTGCATCACTACTTACCATCAGGTGGGATCGCAGTTAAGCATAAGTTTATATCGATTAAAAGAAAAACCCCAGCAGGGCCAATGCACACTGGGGCTATGAAGACTTTCTGAAAGGAACACCTGTGGCCATAGAACGCAAAGGGCCTGTGAAAGACAGGTGTAGTTTTAGTCAGTCTGGCGCAACGGCTCACCCCACCCCAGAACGGGAGAAGACATTGGATGAGTTCCCTACTTCAAAAAAGAAATGGCATAATAAAGAGGATTAAATATGTCGATTGTCTGTTTTTTTTTTATGGTAGGTAAAATCATCCAATGATAAATCCCGCACTTGAAAATAGTGTCTCTTACTGACTAAAAACCTACCCTGTTCCTTCCCTGCCTACCCTGGGCCCTGGAACGGCCCTGGTATGCATTTTCATACCTTCCCAGAGCCCCAGATGTCTATTGTCTGGTGGGATTCCGATGGATACGAGATGCACAGGATCGTTCTTTGTGGAGACATTTGAAGGCAGCTTATGCACCACAGTGGACGTCTTTCGGCTGAAACGACAACGATGTAGTTTGTCCGCAATTTTCTCAAAACGAACTGTAAAAACTGTAATTTCAGATGATGAATAACGATATTTATTTTCTCACAACAGATGGCGAATGGTTTTAAAATCTGTACAGGTCCAACCAATATGGCCGCTGTACTGCAGTTTCAGTCCGGGTGTATGTTTAGAAAAAATACAATCCAAGTAAAGCTATTAAATGAGTTTTAATTTACATCAAACAATAAAGTGAACCAATCAAAGAACAAAAGTTTGTAATTAATTATGATCCATTAGCTGAACACAGACTAATCACACTAAATAACTATGATGGCTGGACCAAACGAGATAGATAGATAGATAGATAGATGTATTCTTTATTGTACACCAAAAATAAAATTACGTATAGAACTTAAAATTAATAGGGTGTCACAATGGGCGGTCTTATCACTAAAAGGATATGTCCTTGACTCTTGTCCCTGAACTTGTCCCTGACTTGAGGTTTATTTTTAATAATTTTAATTTTCTTTTATGACTTTCTTATTACGTAATAATAATACCCCCTGGCGTGTGAGGGGTAAAAGTTCACTAAGGTTATGAAATACTGGATCACACGGTGATGGAGGATCATTTTTTTTTTTCAGAAAAAGTATTTTCGAATGTTGAAAAAACACTTTTTTAGTCTTCTAACGATAGTTTTAAGTGTCTTCCTCGCTTCATCGTGAAAACACTCTTATATATAATATGATTTTTAATAAATTATTGTTAATGTGTCCACGTCACAAACAACAAAACTAAAGTTGAACAGAATAATTTATCATCATAGTTGTGAAAATTGTAGGTAGTTTTAAATAAAAATAATCTAAGATGCCAATAAATTATTATCAAATATTGTATCGTAATATAATAAAGATCAATTTAATAAATCCCCAAGTAGGTACATACACACTTATAATATAAAAGCGATATGCTAATAATTATTATAAAAATATCCAGAAACAAGTTGTTCATAAGCCACTAAGCGCCTACAAAAACTTTGTTAGCAATTGTTCTGAGAAAAAAACATGTCAATAATTGATGTACAGGCGTTTAAATGGTTTTTAATAATAACTTTTTATAGGAGCTTCTTAGAGTTGTGGAAAACATATATATTAAGGTAGCAATCAGGTAGTAAATATTTACATTAACAGCGCGGTTTATACAACGGTAAAACTATGAGAACTTGAAAGTGGTCACCCAACCTGACGTCAGGTTGGCTGACTACTTTATTTCTTTGATAAATTTCTTAACGAAAAGGTAGCAAATATTTAACTATAGGTAGTAAATAGTAGCAAATAGGTATTAAATAGTGCACATGGTCTCAAGGACATATCTCGTTTGGTCCAGCCATCCTGACGCTGATCGCAACCTAGGATAAACCAGGCATACATGCCCCAGTCGGTAACGTGCCCCAATTGTAAAACAAAGACACGCATTTAATATGCAAGTCAAACTTTTACCGCCTTATTACAAAACGCGATCTAAAATAGTTCTAGGTCTATTACTTTTAATCCCGATTAAACGCTATCTAAATATAGTTTTCGGGATTATTACTAAATTTAATACCAATTAAAAGGAAAGGGAGTTAGTGATAGCGTGACGAGTGACAGGAGAGAATGGAAGAAAAAAACGTGTTGCGCCGACCCCAAATAAAACAGGGATAAGGGCAGGAAGATGATGATGATGAAAAGCGATCTTGATAGTCCCGGAACTATTTTAGATCGCGTTTTGTAATAAGACGGGTTACATCACCGTCATACTTATAAACTAACCAGATCGGCTCAAATAAGTACCGATTTTTTTAAATGCGTGTGAAACGGGAACGAAATAATTCGCTTATTTACTGATCACAATTATTTGTTGGAATTCTTATTTTATAATTTTCTGCGTTTCTTATCTGTCCGGATAATATACTCTTCAGTCGTTGGATGTGGCTGCAACAGTACCTCTACCATGAGTTTTAAGCAATAGTATTCGTCGCTACTCGATATCGACGCCGTAAATATTTTGTATGGCAAATTTTGCAGCGCCTCTAGCGGTCACTTGCAGAACCAAAATTTGCCATACAAAATATTTACGGCGTCGATATCGAGTAGCGACGAATACTATTGCTTAAAACTCATGGTAGAGGTACAGGCATTGGCTGACTTGGCTGACAACTTGGTTTTGGCTTTGGCCCCAAATTTTCCTAAGATGGCGTTGGCTTGGCATGGTATGGCTTCGGCTTTGGTTTTGATTTGGCTTTGGTTTTTGCTTTGGCTTGGGCTGGGCTCATGGCGTGGTGTTACACATGTCTTAATTTTGCAAGTGGGGCACGTTATCGACTGGGGCAATACTTGACTGGTTTACCATATACAGGAAAAGTTTTTAACCAGTGCGCAAATTTTGACATAATAAACTTGAATATATTTTAATAAACACGTATTTTTTATTTTGATATGTTTCAATAGTAAAAAATTAAGTTAACGCTTACGAGACTTGTTTACTCAGAAATTTATTTTATGGACGTCGCTTGCCAGTCCGTCGACTGGTCGCCCGATTCACGCCGCGCGTCGACCGCTCGCCTGACGCGCCAGCTGGTATCAGAAGTACTCACGCGCGCTCGCTCTATGCGACGGTACCTACTAACGCGGTGCGATTATTGACCCCAGTTTAGCGATACAATTTTTTAAGTTTAGACTGTGTAAAGTTATTTGTAAACGTAATTCCAATTTATCCTTCATACTTTCATGGGCTTAGGACCATCAAAATGCAGAAAATAAATCATAATAAGTAAGAAAGTAGGTAATACGTTTTAATCCATTCAAAATAAAACATTTAGGTATGATAGGTATTTAGACATGATACAATTTAGATTGAAACAATTGCATTTCGGCGTATTTAAAAAATTGTGGTGTGATTTAAAAGGCTCGACGTGGTGCTGGGTCTGGGTCATGGAGTTGTTGTACCGGCTGAAAGTGGTATGGATGGAGTCCGGCTGTATTGAGCAACTTCCATACTGCGCTTTGGCTAACACCAAAACGTCGTTCTGCGTCGTAGGTACTGGCAGTCGAGGTCTGCCAGACCCTTGTACGTGGCTCGGTGTTCTGAACTGGCCGTGATCAAGCAGCCTTTGGTTAGCTGCTAAAATTGTCCTCTCATTAGGGACCGTAGGATTGAGGATCCCTTGGCTCGCATACGAGGTACGCTCTCCCTTTCGTATCTTCTTCGTGCTGCTCGTAAATTTTCATTGCTTAACAAATACACTCGCACCATTTCATAATACTCGCGGTGAGTAAAATGAGACATTGTCACTACGCTAGTCTAGTACGCGGCACACGCGCAGGGACGGCGAAGGGCGCGAACGTCCGACCTCCACTTTCGCAAGTGACGTACTGCATGTGCATGCGTTTTGTTTATCAAACGCCGGCGCCGCATGCCCCCGCACCCCCGTCTCGTGCGCTGGGCGTGGTCCAGCGGCCGGCGGCCTTCGCGTTTTCATTCATGCTCATTCATAGTATTACTATTAAATTATATCCATGTCTTGCTTATTTCAAATTGGGACAAAGTGGAAAAATGAGAAAAAAAAAAGTCATAAACTAAAAATGGAAATGTGTTCTATTGCTTACACTGAGCCACCAAAAAAAATTTACGCAGTGGTTAAAAAAATTTCCTGTATATTACATTAGCAATATTTATAGCCTATATTATTCAGTGGTAAATTAGCAGTTTACTCGTGAAAGAATTTTCAAAATTAGTTAGTAGTTTCAGAGATTACCTTCTACGTATAAACTTACAAATTTTACCATCATTATAAAAGACTAAACTGATACTATATTATTATTGAGTAGCTGTGTTATTTGTTATTACACTGATGTTGTTAAAACTAACATTACGAAAAACGTTATCAGAGTTGTAAGTTAAAACACTCATATTTTTATATTCAGACATGTTACTACTCCGTTTGTCGTAAGTTAATGTTGTCGAGTTAAAGTCCATATTTCTTCTATTTTTGTGTTCATATAATATGTTATTATTATCACTATTGTTGTAAGTTAAATTATACTTTAATTCAGTCGATTTAAAGTGCATATTTCTTCTCCAATACATATCAGGCTTTTCAATTGTCTTATGTGGTTGCAACATTAAATTCGAAGATTTATTCATTCCTACTATATTGTAGTAACTTCCAGCAATGACCAGTAAGATTCCTAGTGATATTAAGAAAATACTTTTTTGTAATCTCCATTTGTAAGGGCCTAAACCAGGATGCTCCCAGTTCACAAGCAGATATATAAATGGAGGGTATATTAAGACAGCTGGAATTGTGCTGATGGCGCCAATCTGAAAACATAAAAAAATATTTATTGAGCGAAAGCAAAAAGTACTTTATTTTTTAATTTTATCTTTACAAATCGATAGTGTTTCATGTACCGGATCGACCCTCCGCGGGATTAAAAAGATCAAAATTTTGCCTTGATCCAGGATAAGAACATTAGTATGATGATGGTAAGTACTAGAGCTTCTTGCGTGAATTTATTTATAGCTTGTACCGCTCATAGACGTAGAGATGGAAGCAATATAAGGGTTTCCACACATAAAGAAAAAATATTATAGATGCAAAACTTACGATTCCCATAAACCTGATTACATTAGGCACACCATATGCTATGAGAGTGAGAGCCACCACGTGTAGGGTCCTGTATATCCTCTCCCAAAACCAGTAGTTTGACAACGCATGGTTCCTCCTTAGATAATACCACTGGACATCAAAAGCCAGATAGAAACACAAGCCAAATACCAAGTACAATGATAGGCATAATAAGATTTTCACAGTAACTGCGAAGCTGAAAATAACAATACATAACTTTAACACCCGTATTCATAAACGAGTAAGGGGCCATTCAAGTATTACGTAAGTACTACAGGGGGTGGGGACTCTTTGCTTTGCTTATTTTTGATGACATAGGGGATGGGGTGGTCTGGATAGTGATTACGTCAGCAGTTTTTTTTTATTGAGAATAATCTCGATTCATTCCATTTCAGACATTAAATTATAATTATTATATTTTTTAGACACTAACATTAGTTTTAAGTTTTTACTAACACTATTATCATGGATTCATTGTGGTCTGAAAATAATAGTACATTGGGATACAAGTGTGTAATGTAAGTGGTCTTAAGAGAGCCAAGAACGGTAACCATACATTACTCACGTGTATCATACGACGTTTTTCAATACACTTGTGAAGAAAAATAATTCAGCTAACCAATATCACAACAGCAAAACTAGTAACATTTTTCATAATATGGCGGTATAAATTAAATCTGTTTTCATAGGCGAGCATTTAATTTTTTTTAATTTATCTATAGCTGAAGGCTACGGCTATATATTCTTTTGATCAAATTGCTATTGTTTGTTTTCTTGCGTAAAAAGTTTCTACAATTATGTCATTTTTAGTGACAATAGAATACGGATATAACGTTTTCTAATGATTGTGTAGTATTTGATTTTATTTAGTTATAAATACAGCCAATGAACTTCACTCGAAAAAATCACACCAATAACCGCGCGCATCGCGGCCATAGGCCACAAAAAAAAAAACAATATTTATTTGAACGAACGATTTATATATTTAATGTTTTGTTATTAGATAAGACACTAATTTATACTATTGAACGAACGCAATAACCTAAGAAAAAAATGTATTTTTTTCGTATTCAGAATTTGATTTGCCAGATGTTGAACAAAAAGGTTATAGCTACATTACAGCACTAGTGCGTAATGGTAATCAAAATGTCACAGTTCGGTAACAGGTACCATTATATACCTAAGTGTAGTGCAATAAGAGCCACTTTCTGAGCAAGTGTATTGAAAATGTTATTATTATTAAAGCTCCGACCCAAGTAAAAGTCAGTCCTTGGGTTACGCGTCAAGTAGGCGTTTGGAATTTGTTGTCAGACCCTACGGAAAGGAGAAACCAACCGAAGTGGCAGCACAGCACAGACATAAGATGGAAAATAGTTTTGTAATCTATAGATAAAATACTCACGATGAAAATGGAAAGTGTACCGTAATGGGAGCTACGGCATATTCCCCATAATACCAATATCCGAAGAATCCTACTGTTACCATCGCTATGGTATATATTGTCTTGGCTGAAAAAAAAAAACATTGTCATAGAACACAAAAAACAACAACCAACTTCCATAAAAAAATTTAAAAATTTGGCAAGAGCGAGTCGGACTAACTATCAACAACTAATATACGCCGTTAAATTTTAGTCGTTTTAATCCCGCGGAGGGTCGGTTCGGTACATGAAATACTACAATTTGTAAAGACAAAATTAAAAAATAAGGTACTTTTTTTCAAAAACTCGAATTAACATACGCATATCCGAAATTAATTTCTTTAAACAAACGAGTCAATGACCTTGTAGGGAGTTGTAGGTCGTTGCGTACTAACTCAATACAGTTCATTGACCTCGATCAGCTGACGTTTACTTAAAGCAATCAACGCGTAAATTAATTCGAGTTTAAAAAAATAGTAGTTTATTTTTCATTTTTATCTCTAATAAATCGATTTAGGGTTTTATGTACCGAATCGACCCTCCGCAGGATTAAAACGACCAAAATTTAACGGTGTATACTTTGTTGTACCTGTGTACAATAAAGTTATTATATCTATACTAATATTATAAAGCTGCAGATCTTTTTCGGTTGAACGCGGTAAGCTCAGGGACTACTGGTCCGATTTGAAAAATTCTTTCTGGTTTCGACAGCCCATTTATTGAGGAAGGCTATAGATTATATAACTTTACGCTACAATCAACGTGAGCAGAGCAGTAACTAAAAATGCGAGAGAAACCGCGGGGACAGCTAGTAAATAATAATAATAAATAATTTCTTATTGGAATCTCGAAGATTTTTCCGAATCGCGAAAAAAGTTATTTTTTATGACGTAACGTAACAAATTTACTATTTTCAGATTTATTTCTACACTATTGCTATAAGACAATGCTTTATGCCAAATTTTAGGATTCTGGACAAACGGCCGTATAATTTATTTCCTCAATTTAGAATTTTGATTTTATCACACCTTCAAGTGATCACAGAACTGAGTAAGTAATGATTTTAATTTCAACTCGATACCTCTACGCGTTCCCAAGATAAAGGGTCTTGGTCTTGACAGACAAGATAGACAGACAGACGAACAAAAAAGTAATCCTATAAGGGTTCCGTTTTATCCTTTTGAACTACGGAACCCTAAAAAGGCTAAGTTACCTGTCAAAACAACGTAGTGAAATTTCTTCGGCTGCTGCATATTATTTTCAATCGGCAAAGCGTAGCACGTTGGTTCGAGCAAGAAGACACAAATGCAGATAAATTGTACTAAACCCATCTCACTCTTGTAGGGAGGTCGGTCCATCGGACTGTCTTTTATATTGTGCAAACTATACCATAGGACCACTAAAATAAGGGCCACTGAAAATTAACGAAAGTTATTGTTAAAAACAGGTCTAATTCAATTCTTCGGCCTATGTTGTTAACTTTGATAATCCTGAGGTTATAATATACAATTTCTTTTTAGTATATATACCAAACCCGAAACACATATGTCTTGTTATGTAAAGAATCTATGTACAAAATTTCATGATTGCAACATTTCATTTCAGCTTTTTATATTACTGTCCACACAAACATGGTCACTGGGCCATGAAAGTGCCAGGCCAGAAATTAATTTCGTACATGCTTAAATTAATTCGAGTTTTAGAAAAAAAAAGTACTTTATTTTTTAATTTTATCTTTACAAATCGATAGTGTTTCATGTACCGGATCGGCCCTCCACGGGATTGAGACGTTCAAAATTTAACGGTGTATACAGGGTGTAACAGTATCTCTACCATGAGTTTTAAGCAATAGTATTTGTCGCTACTCGATATCGACGCCGTAAATATTTTGTATGGCAAATTTTGGTTCTGCAAGTGACGACTAGAGGCGCTGCAAAATTTGCCATACAAAATATTTACGGCGTCGATATCGAGTAGCGACGAATACTATTGCTTAAAACTCATGGTAGAGGTACTGAAATCGTACCACAAACGAATACCAT
Organism: Leucania comma; assembly: GCA_958295575.1. Classification (NCBI taxonomy): domain Eukaryota; kingdom Metazoa; phylum Arthropoda; class Insecta; order Lepidoptera; family Noctuidae; genus Leucania; species Leucania comma. The sequence continues at coordinate 2,638,993 of OY282487.1, read as the reverse complement.
GGATCCAGTACATGATTCTGGACCCCCCAGGGGTGGAATTTTTCGAGCCACTTCTTGTCAATTCCTAACGAAGGTATCTAAGTTGTGTTTTACTGGCCCACCGCTCGTTCGGCATGCGGCAGACATGTCCAGCCTAGTCCCAATTAAGCTGGGCAGACTTCTGAGCCACGTCAATAATCTGTAGTTTGGAGCGCAGTACCTACAGTGTTTCGAACGCGATCCGTTATTTTATCACCTAGTATACAGCGCTCCATAGCACGTTGGTGTACTTATCACTGCATAGTATAAAACAAAGTCGCTATCCGATGTCTGTCCATATGTATTTAGATCTTGAAAACTACGCAACGGATTTTGATGCAGTTTTTCTCATAGATAGAATGATTCAAGAGGAAGGTTTGTATGTATAATACATGCATAATATACTTAATAAAACACCATTGCACACGTGCGAAGCTGGGGCGGATCGCTAGTTCTAAATAAACAAATAGGCTACGTACCTCCAAACAGGTCACAAACTAATGCAAAGGGCGCCAGATTCTTCAGATCTGTGATCATGCAGATAACAGCACACGGCACCATTAAACACAGAATTATCACTTTGAGGGATGGGTGACCGCTATCATTAATAGTACCATCCCCAGTACCCAACTCCTTCAGATTCCGGGCTATCATGATAATGAAAACGCAGCAGGAACCGTAAAGGTGGCATGATAATGTAACTTCCACAAGATATCTGTAAGGTAACCGAAAAAATTACTGTTTCTATTACAGAAGTAGTGTTTTTTTATGGTAGGTGAAATCATCAAATGACAAATCCCACCCTTGGGTAGGGCGGGAGATAGTGTCAGACTCTTACTGACTAAAAACCTACCCTGTTCCATTCATTGCCTTCGATCCAAGGCCCCGGGGTTCATTATTACCCTTGGCCCCAGTAGGCTTCGGCCCTTGTGGGCCCCTACAGTTTGCTGACAACTCCCTGAGGCGCGCGGAGACATTGCACGCCGTAAATGACTTGGGCTCGGACCGGTCTGTTACTGGACGGACGGACAGCGAGCTACCTACTGCCCGCCGTCCGCAAGCCCGCGCCTGCGGTGGCCAGAAATCGGGATTAGAATCCCGGCGGCGGCAGCGGCGTGTGCGCCGTTGTTACCGAGTTTCCATGGCCATCTTCCAGTTCCGTCATCAGACTCAGATTACCATTTAGCACCCAATACTCATCAAGATGAATCACATGAGCCCTCGAAGGGGTGGTGTCGTTTAATTACTGAGTTCCTATGGCCACCTTCCGGTTTCATCATCAGATTAGCTCGATGTCGTAATAATTTTGCATTATCATCTGATTTACACATGTATTCAAATTTTATTTGAAAGATTTGATACCAGATAAACATTGGGATCCACAGCTGGATATCGACGCCTTCAAAACTTTACCACATCGACCCATCCCGTTGTGCGTACACCCCGAAGACTCCACAACCTTCACTGGGTCCACTTTTGTTAAGGATTTTAATGATCATCTTTTTTCTTCTTACCTTAGGCCTCTGGCCGCTTTCCGAAACTTGGGCCAGGGTGACAGACGCACAGCAGCCTCCATAACATCAGGGTAAGTCAACTCGTGCATTTTCACTCTTCCGTACAATTTTTGAGCTGACCAGACCAGAATCTACGAGTTATGAATCACAGAAAGAACTCCTTGGAACTTTTGAATATATGTCAGTACTTGTATGAAGAATCATAGTATTCAGGATGTTGTTTCTACATCATCATCATCCTTTTAATGTTCCCACTGCTGGGACACAGGCCTCCTCTCTAAGAGAGGGAATGGACCCACGATACCGGAGTCATTCCTAGTGTGGGGCACCGATTCTAAAAAAAAAGGGAATGAGCCGAAATTCACCACACGAGCCCAGTGCGGCTTGGTGAATGTCACATGTCTTCAAATTTTTAGTTCTAGGACATGCCGGTTTCCTCACGATGTTTTCCTTCACCGTTTTGAGAGTAGTGGTGATGAAATAAATTATACAAAGTAATATGCCTGGCTGGGTTTGAACCCGCGACCTACAACTCTTAAGTCGTGGCCGTTACCACTCGGCCACCACTGCTCCATAATCAGTCATTATTTAATGCTCTAGATCCTATCATTCCTATGATAAGGGCTGGGTCTATTGTGGGTTTTTTAAGTCACGCTGAGTTCTTCGTGTCTCTTTTCACTTTGTATCATCTCACTGCAGGGCAAAGGACTCCCTTCTCTCTTTTCACGTTTCACCCTGTCATACCACTGCAGGGTAAAGGATTCCCCTCTCTCTTTTCACTTTCCACCCAGGGCTATCTCACTATAGGTTAAGAGACTTACTTGTGTTTTTTCGCTTTTCACTCTGTGTTATCTCACTGCAGGGTAAAGGATTTTCCTCTTTTCACTTTTCGCGTTGAGAGGCAATTATGCATATATCTTTAAAAAAATCATCATCATAATCATATGATTGTGACCAGCCCATCCCATCATTTCCTTCTGGGCTTGTCTCGACCTGGGTTTAATTTTAAAACCAAAACATAGGTAGATACTAGATACTTATTGGATCCAACAGTTTTAAACAAATAAAGGAAACTAACACAGGCACAGTATCCGACAACAGCAGAGAGTAGCACATTCATAGCCATTGCAGTAAATAGTCCACATTCCATGTAAGCTGCATGGAGTGCCACAAGGCCTCCACCTAGGCCACACATTAGCATGTGTATAACAGATTCTACGAGGCTGCAAAAACAGAATAGTGTAATGGCGTTTATGTTACTACTTTAAGGAGCATTGACACATTTAAAGGGAAGATGCCTTACGCGCTAACATAGCAATCAGAAAACCTGGACTCGAAACTCACACATCTACACTACCTGTAGTCACTGATAGATAAGGACGATAAGCACCGGCGCTCTAGTGCGAGCGAAATAGCATTAGCCGCCGAATGTGTGTGATCGTCGCGACCGATGTGAAATCGTGCCATGTGGGCACAATTTCAGTGGTCCACGCGCTAGAGGCGAGTCACCTATCTACCGCTGTGTTGATTTCAGCTAAGATAGGGAGATATAAAACACAACATGGTATTGGGTGGATACACGTATATAGCTTGTGTAAGCGACGAAATGCAGAAGAACAAAGTCAAAAGTGATTCTTAAAAGTTCGTAGAAATAAATAAATTATAATAATTTATGTGCTTTGAGGCATTGAGAGCAGTGGTGGCCGAATGGTAGCAGCCCCGACTTACAAGTTATAGGTCACGGGTTCAAACCCGGCCAGGCGCATTACTTTGTGTAATTTATTTCATCACCACTGCTCTCAAAACGGTGAAGGAAAACATCGTGAGGAAACCGGCATGTCCTAGAACCAAAAATTCGAAGACATGAGACATTCACAAACCCGCACTGGGCCCGCGTGGTGGATTAGGGCCCATTCCCTCTCTTAGAAAGGAGCCTGTGTCCCAGCAGTGGGAACATTAAAAGGCTGATGATGATGATGATGATGACATCATCATAAAGCACATGCTTTGAGTACATTCACTAGGATAGCTACATATAGAATTAGCTACGGTATATACAGTGGCACTATTTAAAATAAGGTAAATACAATACCGCATTGGGTCTAACCTGTAAAGATATTTGTATTTTTTTAAATAAATAAATAATTATTACATATTATGTTGGTTTAAATTGCATGTCAAGGAGCGAGGGCGTCGCCATGGGCGGGCAGGAGGGGCTACGGCCTCCCCTAGAGGCTTGCTTTACAGCTTCAGAGCCTAGTTGAGGCACCAGTCTCCCACAATATATTGCCCATTCTAAATGTTACCATAGATATAAGGCTAGCAATTAGGAGTTATATTGTGGAGAAAAAAACTTTTTTATTATTCTCTATACTTCCAATAGCTTTAATCATCGGCTGGCGACGCCCTTGTCAAGGTCAAGTCTCCATTTAGGCATGGAAATGTCTGTATATCCCCTCACACGCCGATTGTACATAACGTTTGTACAACTTGAATGACCTCGAAAATGCGCTAATTGTCGTACTTTACACAAGGGGGTACGAATTTCATTCGGCCGAAAATTTTGGTTTCAATATCTCAGTTTTTTTTGGAAAACATGCCTCAAAAAGTATGTTTTATGTGATTTTCTAAAAAAAGCGCGCAATTACGTAATAATTATACCCCCCTGGCGGTCGAGGGGATATAAATGAATGGACCAAATATTATTTTTTCTGTTACATCTTTTGGTGTAAAAATAAAGTATAGATATTGTAGAAATCCTAGTGAATAATGAAAGATACATACTTGTTTGGCCTAGTCAAATATTTCCTTTTGCTATAATAATCATAGCTTTCGGCATCACCGGGACTATTCTTAGATACGAACCTGGCTTTTGGTTCATTTCCACAAACGCAGTTGATACTATGGATCTATTAAAAAATAGAAATAATTATACACATGGGCGTGTGCAATTATGTATGTATAATACACGGCAAATAAGTTGAACCATTTGCTATAGTTTCGCGCAGCCCTCCACTTCGATTGAGACCCGAAAATCGGGTACCTACTGCGCATTCAAAGTCGACCGTCATGATGGTTCAACTTTTGTGACGAGCATTATAACCGATTTTCGGGTCGGATCTTTGTCTAAAGCATTACCTAGAGAAAATAATTACAAAGGAAGAAAAGTAAAACTACTACCTACTTACTACTAGTAGCTTGTTAGTTACTGCAGGTAACTAACTAGTGATAGTCCGCTAGTATACAGAAAAAAAGACACTGGAGGCAATATAATCTTCCATGAAACTAAAGTACTCGTAGATTTTTTAATGAGGATAAACTAACCATAAGAGGAACAAGAAGAAAAGAAGGAAAAGCCAATAAATGTGCCACTGTTGATGTAAAATAGAGTGATGATGATTGGTTTTGTCTAAACTGCAAAAGATGGTCATAATACTGGGGCCTTGGGTTAAGTGAAAGTGAACCCTGGGGCCCTGGAACAAAGGCAAAGACGGAACAGGAGTGGGTTTTAGTCAGTAAAAGCCTGACACGCCCTCCTCTAAGAAATGATCATACAAAGATGGTACAGTTTTAGTCAGTAAAAGCCTGTCACGCCCTCCTCTAAGAAATGATCATACAAAGATGGTACAGTTTTAGTCAGTAAAAGCCTGACACGCCCTCCTCTAAGAAATGATCTTACAAAGTTGGTACAGTTTTAGTCAGTAAAAGCCTGTCACGCCCTCCTCTAAGAAATGATCATACAAAGATGGTACAGTTTTAGTCAGTAAAAGCCTGACACGCCCTCCTCTAAGAAATGATCATACAAAGATGGTACAGTTTTAGTCAGTAAAAGCCTGTCACGCCCTCCTCTAAGAAATGATCATACAAAGATGGTACAGTTTTAGTCAGTAAAAGCCTGACACGCCCTCCTCTAAGAAATGACTATACAAAGATGGTACAGTTTTAGTCAGTAAAAGCCTGACACGCCCTCCTCTAAGAAATGATCATACAAAGATGGTACAGTTTTAGTCAGTAAAAGCCTGACACGCCCTCCTCTAAGAAATGATCATACAAAGATGGTACAGTTTTAGTCAGTAAAAGCCTGTCACGCCCTCCTCTAAGAAATGATCATACAAAGATGGTACAGTTTTAGTCAGTAAAAGCCTGTCACGCCCTCCTCTAAGAAATGATCATACAAAGATGGTACAGTTTTAGTCAGTAAAAGCCTGACACGCCCTCCTCTAAGAAATGATCATACAAAGATGGTACAGTTTTAGTCAGTAAAAGCCTGACACGCCCTCCTCTAAGAAATGATCTTACAAAGATGGTACAGTTTTAGTCAGTAAAAGCCTGACACGCCCTCCTCTAAGAAATGATCTTACAAAGATGGTACAGTTTTAGTCAGTAAAAGCCTGACACGCCCTCCTCTAACAAATGATCATACAAAGATGGTACAGTTTTAGTCAGTAAAAGCCTGACACGCCCTCCTCTAAGAAATGATCATACAAAGATGGTACAGTTTTAGTCAGTAAAAGCCTGACACGCCCTCCTCTAAGAAATGATTATACAAAGATAGTACAGGAACATATTAGTTACTTTTATCAAAATTTTCTATCCGATTAAATTAGTTTTTTAAATTATAAGTAGTGAAGGGTCTAAAAACTTTATTGTTCTAATTATGTATATGTCATATGTTAGTTTATGCGGCATAAAAATATTGTTCTTAATGAAAATAGGACTGATGATTGATGTCTTTGTAATAAACAAAAATATTAAGTTAAATAGGTTTTTACTGTGTAAATCTCAGATAAGTAATTTGACATTTTTTTTAATGTAATTTTGTAAAATAAAATAGTATTTTTTTTCTCTTTTATACACCTTTTTATATTTTAAATAATTACTACATAGTATAAAACAAAACCGCTTCCCACTGTCTGTCCTTATGCATACTTAGATCTTTAAAACTACGCAAACGATTTTGATACGGTTTTTTTTAATAGATTTTATTAGTTTTTATTTTTTTATTTTAGGTAAAATCATCCAATGACAAGTCCCGCCATTGGGTGGAGCGGGAAGTAGTGTCAGACTCTTACTGACTAAAAACCTACCCCGTTCCATCGTTGCCTATCATGCCGAGGCTGAGCCTTCCTCTCAGAAAATGGCCCTTAACCCCAGCAGGCTTCGACCCTGCCTGCCTGCAGCTAGCAGGCTGGGCCTCTACGGTTTGCTGACAGCTCCTTGAGGCGCGCGGGAACAGAACGCGCCATCGACGACTTGGGCTCGGTCCGGTATGTTACCGGATGATCGGACAGCGTGCTACCCACTGCATGCCGTCCGCAAGCCCGCGCCTACGGTGGCCGGAAATCGGGATCGGAATCCCGGCGGCGGCTGGGGCGAGCGCCCCGTTGCCTCTGCCTGATGCTGTCGGCCTCCTCCTTTGCTAGCATTACTGCTTCGTAATAGATAGAGTGATTCAAGAGGAAGGTTTATACGTATAAAACATGCATAATATAATTAATATCACTAGTTCACCCGTGCGAAGCTGAGGCGGGTCGCTTGTTATTTACGAACGTTTCTACTCACCTTGAGCGTCTGTGTCAACTTACCCCGGTACTAGGAGGGTTGAAACATTGAGAGTTGGTTTGGTTTGCACGAAATATTTTACAGAAGGGGTTTAATTATATGTACCTACTTACTAATTGCAGTAGATCAAATAGGTTATAGAACTATATCTAAAAATATAAGTTTCCCATAATCAAACAAGACCGAAGTAGTATTATGTCCAGAGTCTTCCAAGTCTACTGGGCACACTAATGTAGATTGACTATATTTAACTGAGATCAAAAAGTATAGTAAATAAGGGAGCTGAGATATAGCCAGTAATGTAAAAATTGTGTCAACCTACCTCGGTCTCTCCTACCATTTCATTTCCTGTTTGCAGATCAAGTGAACATAAAATTCTGAAATACCATAAAATACTAATCACTGATAAACATAACTCTGACAAGATCCAAAGAGAATATTCTTACGTAGTTATTGTATACTCTTTGGAGAATACAATAACAAAATCAAACTTCTTTTATTTCAGTGAATAAAATCTTTGGAATAATTAAGTACTACTTTACGAATTCCATGGAAATATTAGGTACCTATGGTCTATTCAAGTTGAGAAAATATACATCACTGCTATTGCAAATTACAAGACATATTCATACTTTTTTTTAAGTGGGACTGACTCTCCAATGACTTCACCCGCTCTTGGGCGGAGCGAGACGGCGTGTCAGACTTACTATTCATACATATTTGTTTTCCTCGTATCTTTTTTCGCAAGCTTATCAGGTGGATCCACCTAATCGAATTTTTAACTCGTTTATGGCTTTCTCAAAACGGAGCAAAGATTTATAGAAAATATAATAAATAGTTAAAGTAAATATATTATAGAAACGGAGTTTGGATTGGGTTTGATACTTCAACTTATATATACACCGTTTAATTTTGGTCGTTTTAATCCCGTGGAGGATCGATTCAGTACATGAAACACTATCGATTTATAAAGATAAATTTAAAAAAGTTAAAAACTAAAACCCGACTACGACAAAAAAAGAACGCTAAAAAAGTATGAAACAAGATTTTTGGGATACTGAAATAAACAAGGTTACTGGAGAAACAAGAACAAAACAAAAACAAAAGTCGTAGTCACACGTTATTAAAGTGTTATGGTTGGTACCTATCTATATAACGTGTGACTACGTCTTTTCTGTACACCAAAAAGTGAGGTGAGCAATAAGAGAGCATTTTTCCAAAATTCACACCCTAAGTGCTCGATTACGGAGATGCGGCGCGTCGGGCGGTCCGTCGTACATTGCCATAATTATATTTGTGTTTGCGCGAGAGATGACGCGGTCCGCTGCTGCAATGTACGACGAAACGCCCAACGCGCCGTATCTCCGTAAGTACGGCCTTAGGGAATAAAACGGGGCCCAAAATTTGTATGGAGGAACCCACTTTCGGCAAACGAAGCCGCTGGCAGAAGCTAGACCATCTTAAATTATTAGGAGAAAAAACCAGTAGTGTACTTAATTCTTTACTGTTTTATCACAATTACATTATCATTAATTCCTATAAAATTTGAATGCAATTTCAATCTAACTTTTAAAAATAATTTTTGAAACAGCAAATATATGAAACAAATTGTATGGATCATTTAGAATATTATAATCTGGAAATGCATTCTGAAATGACAGCCAATGGGCAGGGCACATTGCTCGTAAAACAGATGGTTCTGGAGTGGCGACCGCGTACCGGAAAACGCAGTGTTGGATGGCCTCCTACAAGGTGGACTGATGACCTGGCAAGGGTTGCGGGAATCCGATGGATGCGAGATACACAGGACCGTTCATTGTGGCGACACTTGGGGGAGGCCGTTGTCCAACAGTGGGCGTCTTTCGTGGTTTTGTGGAACTAAAATAGTCAAGATGATGAAAATTTACAGAATTTTGCGATAACTTGAGTCCTATTTAACACTAAATAAATAAACTAAAATTAGATATCATTTTGCTGAGTTGTGTGTTGTGGTGATGGTGGAGAAAGTAACTTCTTCAAATTCTTCAAATCTCGTGCTTATTGCGAATAAGCTTCGTTCTTCAGGCTGCAGTGGAAGCACTGACTTTAGTCCATGTTCCAGAGTACCGGCTTCACATCTATAAAGAAAACGTAATCATCATCTTCATACTCCTAACCCGTTTTATTTAGGCCGGTGCATACGTTCTATTCTTCCATTTTTTCTTATCATCCATCACGCTATCACTAACTCCCTTTTCTTTCATATCACTTTTCACACAATCAATCCATTTTTTCTTTGGCCTCTTTCTTCCTCTCCACCCATACACATGTATACTCATAACTCTTTGCGTTTCATCTATCTTCTTTACATGGCCATACCAAGACAAACAATTCTACAAAGAACACGTAAACTGAACCGCAAATTTAGGAGATTATTACGGTGTTTTTAATATCGTGCGGATTTCATAACGCATGCGGAGCTCCGCATGCGTAACCTCCTCAAATAATATAATAATATTTCCACAACTATCACACAACACCGTCTAGTCCCAAGCTAAGCAGAGCTTGTGTTATGGGTACCAGACAGCTGATAAACATACTTATATATTTCTAAATACATACATATTATAGATAAATAACACCCAGACACAGAACAAATGATCGTTGCTCATCACACAAACATTTGTCCTGGGTGGGAATCGAACCCACGACCTCCGGCATAGCAGTCAGGGCCACTAACCACTAGACCAACAGGCCAGTCAAAATGTCTTTTTCATACAAGTATTTATTGTAATGTGTGCACAATACGCACGCGGGACGCGTTTTTTTGCCTTTTGAAATTTACGTGATGACCACCGCATACACCACATGAATACCCTTTGATATTTTGGAAACACAGATTTTCGGTTCGGGCGAATTCCGCCTCGGTCGCAATAACTTCTTCCACTTGTATCAAAATGTACTATTGTAAAGCCCGGACGCGGAGCAGGAAGAATTTCGTATGTTGACCTATTATTACCTGTCTCTGTCACTCCTGCGTAAATATAATGCGTCTCGCTCGCACAGATGCAATGGCCTCCGTTGTCAGGGATTGTAAACCTTTTATTGTAAACTTTTTACTGTTATTGAAAGTTTTGTTCTTTTTTGAATTTGGTTTTTTTTGGTTAGCATTTAGTCACTACAAAAAATCCTTGATGAAATTCATAAATTTAAATAATGAATGACAATGATAATTTTTATTTTATTATCATATTTCTATCGAATTAGTAATATTAACTCGATATTTAAATTGATATAATATAAAATGTAAATAAATAATTTATATATTAAATAACAATAATTTATTTAATAAATTAGTCATTTTTTTTCTCCTTTAAATGTTTAATCTAAAACGCACTTAATATAAAAATGTTTGTGACCACTGTCAGTAGGCCCAAAGATCATTGTACGATATTCTTCCTGCCCCGCGACCGGGCTTTAGTAAAAATTAAATAATCCACAACTAAATATTTATTTAATTAAATACTTTAGATAGAAGTTACCGGACGGTCGGACAGCGAGCTACCCATTGCTCGCCACCCGCAAGATGGCTTTCTCGCTCTATGGTAGTGAGAGCGTGTCAGATTTTTACTGACTAAAACCACACCTGTGTCCTACAGTTTCCCTTTGCATTCTAGGGCTACGGGTTTCCTTTCAGATTTCCTGTGGCCCTAGCGGGCATCAGCCTTACTAGGCCCTACGGTTTTCCTGACATCTCTTTGAGGCGCGCATAGATGGGACAGATATGCAACCTTATTTTTAGTATATGCAAAACCCGAAGTACGGATAACTGAATCATGAAAAATTTCAAAAAAATAAGCTTATGTTACCTGGTTATCCACACAAACACATGGTCACCGGGCCATCCGGGCTAAAGGATAGTTTTGCTACCGCATCCAGCTATGCGCTGGTGGTCTCGGCGGTGTCCAACTTGTGACCTTTCTCTAAATATTTTTGGGAAAAAAATTAAGACGCTGGCCGATTTCCAGCCACCGTAGGCGCGGGCTTGCGGACGGCGTGCAATGGGTAACACGCTATCCGATCGTCCGGTAACTTCTATCTAAAGTATTTAATTAAATAAATATTTAGTTGTGGATTATTTAATTTTTACTAAAGCCAGGTCGCGGAGCAGGAAGAATTTCGTAAGTAAGTAAGGAACGGGGTAGGTTTTTAGTCAGTAAGAGTCTGACACTACTTCCCGCTCCACCCAAGGGCGGGATTTGTCATTGGATGATTTTACTTACCTACCTAAAAAAAAAAAACAAACGCCGCAAATGGAACTCGATCGGCCACACGCTCCGAAGGGATCCTGAGCATATACTAAGGTAAGCCCTAGACTGGAATCCCTAAGGAAAGCGAAAACGTGGTCGCCCCAAGCAGACCTGGCGACGAACGGTCATCGCAGAGGCGAAGAACATAGGGAAGATCTGGAGCGAAATAAAACGCGAAACTCAAGACCGAACGGGATGGCGGCGCACTGTGGACGCCCTCTGCCCCATCTAGGGGACACAGGAACTTAAGTCAAGTACAGTACGTTCGACGGTTCTTGGCGCGCCTGAAGTTAGGCTCTGCGAACTTTAGCGCTTGTGCACTCGTAAAAAAATAAATGGTTTGAAAAAATAAATGCCAATAGCAGAACAGTTGTTATTGCTGTTAACAACTGTTATTGGCATTTATTTTTATAAATAATTTATTTGACGCGCTTATTTTGAGCGCTAAAGTTCGCAGAGCCTAACTTCAGGCGCGTCAAGAACCGTCGAACGTACTGTAAGTCAAATAAAAAAAATTGTAGTCGATTCAGACACTGATTCTGAACAAACTATATTCAGGTTTCGCATATACTAAACATAATGTTGTATAAAAAAAAGTTGAATATGTTTTACCTGCATTTTGGTTGACCTTCAGCCCTGACACTAGACAATACTTCTCCATGCAGACAATACGTCTGACGACAGATTGAAACTGTAGACTTAAGCTTTGAGTTATACAGAATAAAACGCTGCAGTCTATCACATTCGAAGACATATGACATCCACCAATCCGCACTGGGCCCGCGTGGTGGATTCCAAGCTATACTGATTCTACAAGAGGCATAGCTAGATTCAACAAGAGGTTCAAAAAAATGTTTGTAAATAATTAAATTTCATGTAAATATTCCATCATCTGCAATAAAAAATGATAAATTATCAACAGAAATACAGTAATGCGTCATTCTATAAACTGTGCATTGTTATTCTAGCGTCAATGGTGGTTTTGAGGTTTGGGTGTTAAATTATAATTTGTTTGGTAATAGTAAATGATAATTTGAAACAGCTTCACTGTTCAAATTTAAAGTTCCGCCCTCTAGTGGACAAAAGTCATGCGTTAAAGAAATGTTATGATAAATGCACCGTGTTTGATTTCATTTGTTTGTTTTGTTGTTGTGTTTGGGAAAGAAAAAGAAATAAAGAAAAACAGTTTATTTACACGGATTGACGCAACTAAAAACTAGACAAACGTAACATTTTAAAGGAAAGATATGCGTCACATCCGTGCAAAACGGCCGAACGCTCAGCATAAAGCTGTGCCCTCATGCACAATGCGATGAGCACACAGCGCTGGTTTTCAGCGTTGGGCTTCACTTGTACTAAAAAAAGCTTTTATAGCGTGGCATATACCTATATAATTAATACTCCTCGCCACCATTATAAACCGCTCAAACACGACAGGATATTTTTTTTTAATATAGGATTGTCATGTTGTACTTACTATCAAACTCCATCACCAGACCCTAGTTAGCATATATGTAGAATCAAAGTACTCGTCAAGATGGATCAAACGAATCCAAACTCAATGGGGTTGTGTCGTTAACTACCAACTCCAAGTTCCTATGGCTACCTTGCGTTTCCATCATCAGACCAGCTCCTCGTCAATCTTGCATTGTCATCTGATTTACAAGCAAGCTTTCAGCTCAATCGATAACCGGAAAGTCGATCAATTTGTAAGATTTGATTACAGACAAACATCGGGACAGGTGAAAATAAAAGAAGCTTGCAAAAGTCATAATTTTTTTGCGAAAAATTATTATGTTGGCAACACTGTCTGTTGAAACTTTTTTTGGTTTAATTATCAGCCTTTTAGTCCAGATTGGTTTTTAACCGACTCAAAAAAGGGGAGATTATAATAACATTCGGCTTTTTTTATGTCAGTTATGAAAAAAAAAACCGCATCATTCTCTATAAAACCTATTATAGTACTCTAGATTTGCACTACCTAAATCTTTTTTTCTATTGTAGCTTCATTCCCGGCACCATCCATCGAACTAATCTGTGTGTTGTTAAAATTTTGAATATGTGGGTAGTTATAACTTTTATTGTAACCACCGCCGCGCGCCGCGCCAGTCTGCGAATATTCTCTGTGCTATCAAGCAGGGACTGCATACCGATATAATTTTGGTATCGATATAAAAATATTGATATTATACTGATATTTTGGTATCTCTTTATCGATATTGATATCGATATTGTTTTTCAGTACAGAAATATCTATACTTTAATGTGCTTATATCAGTATCGATACCGGTATTAGATACCGATATATTACCAGTAAATTCCTGATTACAAATAAACAAAACTTATTTCTTTATCAATTCTTTACTTTTTACGCCCCATCAACAGTGGCGTAGCTACTAAGCGGCTAGGCGGGGCCTTGCCCTGAGGTTTCCAAGCTCAGGGTGCCTCTAAAACCCGATTAGAATTAGAATTTCGAAAATCATACATGAAATATAAACTAAAAGAAAAAAACTAATTATAAATTGTATCTATTAAGAGCGCATAACCCGTGATACTACTCTCATACATCTAGATATTTTCGATACACAGTTATCTTGCGGATCATTTAGGTTTTTATGTAAATAAGTAAATAAAAGGAGAAACCGACTGTCTCACATATCAACGCATCGACGAAATTACACTGGGACTAGGAACATTAATATTTACATAAGGCTTCCTTTTATAACGTAAACCCCTTCTTAATGCTCACCGCATTAAGAGGGGGTTTTCGGAAATTCAACTTTTAAGGACAATGCTTTAAAAAGAATTCAAACTTATTACAAATTTCAAAATGAATAAAAAAGACAGTCATTATTAGTTTTTCAAAAACTAACTGCAAAATACGATCTGCGTTATCACTCTTTTCTCATAATAATAATCATTTATTATTTCGCAAACGTAGAGTACTTAAGAGTTTTTTATAAGCTTTTATTTAGTTCCACCTGTCCCGATGTGTGTCTGTGATCAAATCTTGCAAATTAAATTTGGTCCACTTCCCGGTTACCGATTGAAGTGATTTTTTTTTATGGTAGGTAAAATCATCCAATGACTAATCCCGCCCTTGGGCGGAGCGGAAAGTAGTGTCTGACTCTTACTGATTAAAAACCTACCCCGTTCCTTCGTTGCTTATCGTGCCTGGGCCGGGTATTCCTTTCGGAAGCTGACCCATGAGGCCATGACGTCAGCAGGCTTCGACCAGGCCTGCCTGTAGCTAGCAGGCTGAGCCTCTACGGTTTGCTAACAGCTTTTAGAGGCGTGCGGGAACAGTACGCGCCGTCGACGACTTTTGCTCGGTCTGGTCGGTTATCGGACAGCGTGCTACCCATTGCACGCCGTCGACAAGCCTGCGCCTACTGTGGCCGGAAATTGGGATTGGAATCCCGGCGGTGGCTGAGGGGAGCGCCCCGTTGCCTCTGCCTGATGCGTTCGGCCTCCTCCTTTGCTGGCATTACTGCTTCGCAGAAGGGGGCGACCGCCTGCTATCCCTCCTCATTCCGGATCATGGCATGAACCAAGGCCCGACGAGAGAGATCGCTGCCGCCGATCGCCCCCACGAGGACACGGCGGTGCTCCGCCCAGGCGGGGTAAACCTCGACAGTATTCTCCACCGTGCCCTCCGGGTGTTCCGCACAGTGGCGACACCTGGGCGAATCCTCCGCACGAATCCGGAACAGGAACTTAGTGAACTTGCTGTGTTCGGTAAGGACCTGCGTCATGCGGAAGTTTAGAACGCCGTGAGGTCTTTCCAGCCGCCTGTGAGATCTTTCCAGCCACTGCAAGCCTGGGTTACAAATCAGATGACAGCGCAAAATTATTGATACGAAGCTCATATGATGATGGAACCGGAAAGTAGTCAATGTGGCCATAGGGATTGAGATAGCGTTATCGTGTTTGAGCTTTTTGGAGTAATCTTATAAGCTTGCTAAGAGCTTGCTTGCTTTTCATTAAAAACTTGTTTATAACAGAGTTTTTCATATTTTATCATCATATGGGCATGAATTTAAAAAAAAAAATGTTATTGAAAATGTGAGGGAAATAAGACTTTATAATGTCAACGAAATAAAAAGTAATGTCAATCAATTTAGTGAACCGATAAGTAAGTTTTCTAAATTAAAATTTCATTTGGTGCCCTTTTAAATTTTAATGTAGTCATATTTTTTATAAAATTAGGAACCCTAATATGCGTGGGTAACACCAAAACACTCAAATAAAAAACTTTTTTTTCATTAGTTTAGTTTTACATTTTACATGACAAGACTGATTTTTTTAAATAGTTGTAGGTTTCATTTCACAAGCAAAGTTGTTTCCAAAATACAATAAACAAGGAAAAGTTAAAAGTTTTAACGATTTCAAATAGGGAACATAGCTATCAGTTATCTTAAGACCGCACGTTGAAAGAGCCTGACTGTTAACTTTCTTTGAGAATTGAAAAAGAGCATATGCGGATTTGCCGAGTTTCTTACATAGGTCTACTATATGAGGCTTCCATGTAAGTTGGCTATCGATTATGATAATAAGAACTTATCCTTATTAACTTCTTCAATATCCTCCTCCTCGTTGTGTCGTTTATCCTCAATGTTGAGGGTCGTGACCTCGACGAATAACTTTCTTATGAACTATTTTTCGCCATTTTGTCCTATCTTCGGCAATGTGGATGGCGTCGCAGACTCTGGTCTCCAGTGTAGCACGGATTTGGTCTGTCCAACGTATTGGACTCCTGCCCCTGGGTTTTTCCCGTCTACTTTCCCTGTAAGTAGCAACTTTTCCAGGTTATCACTCTCTTTCTGGCAATGTGGCCAAAGAAATCAAAAACTCTTCTCAATGGCAATGGCCGCTATTATATCAGATCGTAGAATTGCAGGCTCTAAATCCATATCGCTCCAGTTTGAGCACGGTGCATGTGGTGTGAGCTGCTGGTAGTCGTACAGTTTTTTACAATAGAAGCGCCATCTCTCAGCTATGGCCTCAAGATCTGTAATTTCCGTCCCATCTTCGTCGGTGACCACCCACGACTTGGGTTTGAACATTTTGGATATGTGCCGAACTTTCTTGAACAGATCTGATATCTGGAATTTTAGAGAGTGAGTTTCGATTTCAGTGCAGATGTTCGATAAAAAGTTATTTTTGTCCCCGCGACACTTTTTTTTAACTGCTTTCCAAAGGTTGGAGTATTCCTTCCTGACGTTGGAGTGTTGCTGATCTTCAATATCACAGCTATTTAATTTGTGCAACAGAATGTTATTCTCTACATATTCAAAAGCTTCGCGTATGTCAGTACAGTATAAATTGCACAGACTAGATTTCTTATTTCTACGGACGGCATGATGTTAGCTAGTAAATCAAACAGTGCTATATTAATCGTAGTATTCTTACGAAAACCCTTTTGTTCTGTGCATAACCCTCCTTTGACATTACTTTTTTGAGTTTTGAAATTATTATTTTGTGCTGTTTGTGTTAAGTTAATAACTCTCCCGTAAAGTTTGGTGTAGTTTTTAAGCATTTATTTATTTTTTTAATCTGAGTTGCCCAAAAAAAAGCCCATAGTAACCCATTTGCTTGTTAGTACACTTTTTTATACCATGTGATATCCATTTCGTTATCTTGCTCGTTTTGATAGTTATAATTTTCTTTAGAAAACATAATCTATAAAAAAAATGGGAAATCATCCATGCTATGGTCAAAAGTTTCGATCGCATCCTTAGCTTCATATACTTGCATATAAGATAGACAGCAGAGATGTCTTTTTAAATTAATTAAATATTTCCATACATATGTCCCACTTTTTTGTTTTCCAAACTTTTAATTTGCAAGTTTTGTGTATTAGTACTTTCACTATCTGAAATTTATAATCCAAAAGAACCAGATCTACAACTTAAGCTTTACATTTGTTTCGATACTTGTGGGTAAAATGGTCAATACTTGTTTTACTTTTCAACCTACAAAGCGCTAGTTTTAAATTGTACTTCATAAGAGAATATTCAAGTTCAAGGGTAGTTTTGTTCCTTTTCAAAACTTATTAAAATCGAATCACAACACGATTTTCTTATTCGAAAATAAACTGACTGTATTTAAAATATAATCTAATTTATCATAAAAACATGGTAATTTTTTTTTTAATTCTATATATACAAATAATAATTTTTAAGCTATTATTTCTACAGCGTAGCATTTGAAGATGCCTCAATAGATTGTTTTGTTATGTCCGATATTTCTGTAAACTGCAATCCTACTCTTACGAAAATACCTCGTCCTCCTCTTTATGTATTCTTTTTATTAAAATACCCAAAATTGATTGTTTAGTCAACCTCAACAAACAGTTTTATACCAAATATTTCTGATAGTGAATCAGATAATGTGACCACTGGAGTGTTGGTTGAAAAGATTACTCAAGAAGATTTAGTATTCGGTAAATAAGCAGTGCAAGATACCGTCACCGGTCATATTTACGATCACGATGCCTGTATTTTAAATGTATTATTTTTTATTAACATAAACTAACTTAACTATATTTTTTATTAACATAACTAACATAAACTAAAATAATAATAATTATTATTATTAATATACAAAGCTACTTTATCTTCAAAAAAAATCCCAAGTTATAGGACACATGCACACACAATGATATGCAGACATCGTGGTCGTAAGTGCATGACTGTAATCCCAACTGACGGTAAACAGTGATGCAATCGTTGATGTACTTGTTACCGGCAATCTGTATAATCCGGCATTATATACCTAGTCAATGTGTAGAATACCTAAAACGTGTAGGTACCGGGGTGAAATTCCGCTGCCGCGACAAGTCGAGGCATTGTGGACAGATCTCAAGCGGGATCTCATGGCGAAATGGCGTCAGCGACTATCGCAACCTCGTTCGGGGCGCACCACAATTGAGGCGATAAGGCCCATCCTTGAGGCGTGGCTGGAAAGACCTCACGGCGTTCTCAACTTCCACACAACGCAGGTCCTTACCGAACACGGAAAGTGTGTGTTCCCGCTCCGCCCAAGGGCGGGATTTGTCATTGGATGATTTTACCTACCATAAGAAAAAGACGTGTAGGTAATGTATAAAATATTAATTATTTTAAACTTCGCCTAAGTATTCTATACAATGCCGAATACGCAGCCGTGTAAAAAACGAAAGCAGATATGAAAACGACGCAATTTTAGGGCACCCCGACACGGTCAGATTAAGTCAGAAGGCCAAATATACAGATTACCGGTAGTATAATCCCTAGAAGTAAATGTCTATCACATTGTAAAATACACATTTAACGCACTTCTTAGTGGTGTAGCCGGTCTACTTGGTAATGGTCGTCATGAGTAAAATTCATAAAACTTTCAGTTTAGGGGCCCAAATTTGTTTTTGTCCTAGAGCCATTAAGCCGCCTAGCTACGCCACTGCCCATCACATTTATCACAGAATATTATTGGCGTAGATACGTATTATACCTTCATTTATTTATTATTTATTATACACTTTATTGTACATACATATTAAAATAAACAAAGGAAAACCATTTAATTAAAGCACATACAATGGGCGGCCTTATCGCATTCCGCGATCTCTTACAGGCAACCAGGAATGGAAAATAATTTTCGAGACATGATATGGGGCTGTCACAATAAGCACCAACACTTATTACAAAATATACAATAATAGAAAAACAGATACATACATATGCTACATAATAGATCCATAAATACATACATACAAAAATATATACAATAAAAAGAAATGGGAACTTTCGATAATCTTCATCAATGAATGTAAAATACAATAAAAAAAAATTGACTTTCAAACAACAACCTAAGCACGGCACCGGGCGTACGATTCCTCAAACATTCTGCGTACAAGCTGCATTTGATCAAATAGTGCTCACTGCGCTGTTGCCGTTCTGTTTCGCGAGGTGTCGCGGACCGCCGCTCGCCCGCGCTTTTGGCATGATGGGCGATCTGGCAACGCCGCGTTGTAGCCTGATATCAGTACTGGGTATCGATAAAATTATCGATAATTTTATACTGATACTCAAATAATTGATACAAAATATCGATATTTAGGTCAGTTATCGATTCTGGTATAGGTATTGTCTTTAAAATATCGGTATATTTCGGATATCGATATCAGTCCCTGCTATCAAGACGTTACTAAGTGTTTTATTTTTATTTACGCGTGTGAAATTATGTGTGATTCAGAAAATCGGAAAAATAGCCATGTTTAACATTCACAAAGAGGACTGGAAACTATACGTTGAACGGATAAGACAGTAGGTAGTTCTTTGTGAGTTAGTGACCGTCATACGGGAGGATTTACATGTAGCAAATAGTTTAACTTATTTGCCGCGTACTATATATACACTGAACTTAATTGTGACACGAGAAATGCAGTGTCTTGTACTATGCGTTCCAAATAAGAATAGGAAAGTCAATAACTTCGAACTGACAAATGTTGAGTGAAAGTCAATAAAGTGTTTTTTTTTTTTGCTTTGTATTAATGAATAAATATTAGTTAAATCTAGGTGAAGTAAAAACGTAATTGTTTAATAAAAATTAGCTAAATATAGGTATTGTTTTAAGTCATAATTAGTTTAAAAAAAAACTATTTTCTTTCTTATTTTCATTGTTAGGAACATATTTTGCCTTCTTCCATTTACCACTACTCAGATACTTCACACAGTGACGCAGATATGAGCAAAATTGAAAAACTGGATTCTGATTATATACTGTTTTCGTTCATGATTTGTTCATAAAAAAAATCTTGTTTTGCTCACCCTACCTAATTTTTTCGATTGGGCAGTGTGACGTGACTACACAACATGGCCATCGATCCTGTTCTCATTTGCACCCCATTGTACTAGTCGCGAGTGTAAGGCCGTATACTTTCGTATACAGAAAGAAAGCCGGCGCGGGTAATCTGCGCAGGTATCAGGCGCCGAGTTTCTATACAAATATTCAGCACCGGTAGATCGGCGCAGGCTTCCCGCTTTCTTTCTATACACCGTTGAATTTTGGTCGTAATCCCGCGGAGGGTCGATTCGTTACATGAAACAAAATCGATTTGTAAAGATAAAAATGAAAAATAAAGTACTTTTTTTTTAATTCGAATTAAGTTACGCATGTACGAAATTGATTTCTTTAAGTAAACGTCAGTTGGTCGAGACCAATGAACTGTAGGTAGTTAGTACGCAACGACCGACAACTCCCTACAAGGTCATTGAATCGTTTACTTAAAGAAATGAATTTCGTAAATGCGTATATTAATTCGAGTTTTAGAAAAAAAGTTATTTATTTTTTAAATTTATCTTCATAAATAAATAGTGTTCATGACCACAATTTAACGGTGTATACGGTCTAACGAAGGACGGTCATTGGGTCCTTAGGGGCGTATTTAGCGATCTCCCCTCACCATCATCATCATTGCAGCTGACATCGACTGTTGGACATAGGCCTCCCCCAAGTGTCGCCACAATGACCAGTTCAGTGCGTCTAGTATCCATTGGATTCCCGCGACCCTCACCAGGTCATCATCGCAGCTTGTTGGAGGCCTTCCAACGCTGCATCTTCCGGTAAGTGGTTGCCACTCCAGAACCTTTCGTCCTCATTGATATTCCGTCCTGCGAGCAATGTGCCCTGCCCATAAGATCTTCAAGGATCTTCCCTTACAACTTTGTAAATTGACATTGACTGGCTTATTGGTATAGTGTTTAGTGGCCTTGAATGATATACCAGAGGTCGTAGGTTCGATTCCTACCCAAAACAATCAATAAATGTTTTTGTGATGAGTACGATCATTTTTTCTATCTGGGTGTAATTTATCTTTAATATATGTGTAGCATAGCATAGCATCAGCCTTAAGATGTTCCCGTTGCTGGTCGCGGGTCGATCACACGCCGTCGGTACGTGGCTAGCGGGTGTGTGTGGGGCTGGCGCCGCGTATGTTGCCCGCCGATCGTTTGTAGCGACTGCTTGTTGATGGTGGATTGGCTGATCTACCGAAGAGAGAGGAGTAATACGCGCGCCTGTCAATGGGTCTGCAGGTTTTTTCCTTCCAACCTCTTTCTTCTCGGAGGTCTTTTTCACCGCTTTCTTTGTCGTAGGACCGGTCGGCGCTGGGCCCGACAGCATTCCCCGTATATTCGGGAGTGATGTTGCCCGGTCCAGCATGGGTCGGTCCTCATCGTCTTCGTTTTCTTTCTCCTTCGACATCTTATTTTCTAGGCGTAGCCGTGACCGCTTCGGCGCGTATTCACACCGAGGAGAGCGCGGGGGTTAGGCCTCCCCCTTGTGCTGGCGCCGGTACAAATCGAAATTTGTACGAACGACAACACAAACGGTTGACCTGGTTCGAATTTGAACCGGCAACGGTCCGTACGGAGCAGTGCACGAACAAGTGGGTAATTTGAGAACACTGGTCACTTCACTTTACTTCACTTTCTTCACTTGCTGCGCGAGAGGCAATCGCTACGTCCCCGCAAGGGGACGTGGCGAGCGGCTTCGGGGCTTCGCCCCCTGGCCGCGGAGTCCTACCGCGGCCCGTTAAAACGGGCCCGTCGTTGGGTGGCCTAACTATGGGCCTAGCTATGTAGAGCGGTAGGGCTCTATGTGTATCTGTATGTATATGTGTACTGTAGGCGCGTTACGGCGCTACGTTGATATAGCGCCGTCTCTTCACGACACACCGGCGGTCAGTCGCCGCCAGGTGGAACCCCTAGTTAATAATAATAATAATAATAAATTTTATTCACCACCAAAAATTACACACAATATTACAACATTGAGAAAAAGATTATGTACAACTTAATAATAATGACTTACATTTGTAATATATATTACTTGGGACTGTCTGTATCCGAACTAGGCGGTAGCCTGTATCTCGGATTACATTTTGACCCCTTTACATTAGGTGAGCAACTTTCGTAGCCATTTATAAATATTTCAACGTTTTTAGATAGTTTAGTATTTATGTAAGTGTATATCTGGTATCTATGCATTTATGTGTTGTAAGTTGTAACTGATGATCATGTCTCATTAGGTAAATTTTTGAGAAGGCAAAGCAGTGCGCAAAAACTATTTGGGAATGTTTAAAATCGCTTCCGTTTCATCATAAGATAGTCTTTGTAGGTATTCTTGAATTTTCATTTTGCACTGGATCCTAGTTAATGGATAAATGTTAATTATTTTATTGATTTTGTCATACAGGTACGGACCAAGGAAAATGAAAAATCTCTTAATGAAAGATGTTTTAACAACATATGTACGCTTACAAACTGTACGATTTCTACGTTTAAGTTGAGAGTTTGAGTTATATGAAAGATCACCGTGTTGCTTGAGGAGTATGTTCAGAACAAAAAGTTGGCGAACTGTGAGGACTTTGGATAGCTGATAAAGTTGCTTGGTGGAATATAAAATGGGCCGAAAAGTGATGGTTTTTAAAACGGCTCGTTGAGCTATTTCTACTTTTTTAAGGGTGGTTTTAGGCGCGCCTCCCCATGACGAGATGCAGTACCTTATAATCGACTGGCAAATCGCAAAATAAACCTGCTTAAGCAATTTAGCATCAGCAACATGCCTTAGTTTTCTAAAAACATATATTATTTTCCGTACCCGAGCACTCAGCTGTTTAATATGCTCCTTGAAGCTAAGGTTGCTATCAATACTTATACCCAGATACTTAATGGTTTTGACGCGCTCCAAAAATGGACACGAGCAGTCCACTCCATCCAAGCATTCATGGGATATGATACGAAATTTATTTATGTCTTTATCGAGGCAGCGTATACTAAACGCTAAATATTTAGTTTTTTCGACATTTAATGTTAGGATATTGACCTTGAGCCATTTTTTAACAATGTCAAATCCCTCTTGGGCAGCACGAAATACCTCATGCCAAGCATCCGCGGAGAAAAGGAGAGCGGTGTCATCTGCATAAGAGATAAGTTCGCCTCGGGGTAGATGGAGGTTAGTGAGGTCGTTGATGTAAACGAGGAATAGAGTCGGTCCCAAAATACTACCCTGGGGTACCCCATATTCGACTGCATGGTCATCGCTCGTGTACTGACCTACACGGACACACTGCCTTCGTCCAGCCAGATAGCTCTGGAAGAGATCCAGTTGCTTACCTCTGATTCCTAGTCTCTCAAGTTTGTCTAACAATATAGAAACAGAAATAGTGTCAAAAGCCTTGCTTAGATCAAGAAAGATTGACAGACACTTTTTGCCCATATCTAGGTTAGTAGATACATAATTTGTAAGATTATGCACTGCTCCTTCAGCAGATTTACCCTTCCTAAAACCAAACTGTTTGTCTGAAAGTAAGTGGTGCTTTTCGAGATAATTTATTAGCCTTATATTAATAACTTTTTCTAAGATTTTTGACAGTGCGGGTAGTATAGATATTGGTCTGTAATTAGACAAGTTATTTTTATCTCCTCCTTTGTGAATTGGACGCAGAACTGATTTTTTTAGATCACTGGGAAATATCCCGCTATCGAGACAGAGGTTAAAGATGTGTGTGAGGGGAGGAACAAGAACATGTTTGTTGTTTTTTAGCAATTGGTTGGAGATTTTGTCCCATCCTACTGCAGAATCCACTTTGAGTCCCACGATAAGACGTTCTACTTCCAATTCGTTCACACTAGTCATGACAAATGAGTTGAGCTGAGTAGATATGTTATTAGTTGCCGGGCTAGCGTTAGGAAAATCAAACGTTGGATTTTGGTGCGTATGGATACATGCATTTGCCAAGTTATCACCTACACTCGCAAAATATTTATTGACGTCATTGACCGATAATTCAGGAGTAGAGCGTAGTTTGAGAAGTTGATCTGAAAGATTGACTTCTTTAGTTGTATTGGTGATAGTTTTGATGGATTTCCAAAGGGTTTTGGGGTCGTCTCTAACTTTTTCAATAAGGGATCTGTCATATTCCGTTCTAACTTTTTTCAGGATTTTGTTGAAGTAGTTTCTGTATCGGACATATGTTATTTTTAAGGTCTCATTGTCTGGCGACATTTTTGACTTTTGATGTAGCATATCTCTGTTCTTCATACATCGAAGTAAGCCCTGTGTGATCCAAGGCTTAATAATTTTTTTGCGTCGAGATAAAGTTATTATTTTAGTGTTGCTCTCTAAAGCGTCTTGTAATATTCTTACAAGGTAGCACAGTGAACCATCAGGATCTTGAGAGACATATATGGGATCAAGGTTTATGGATGAAATAGCCTTTTTTAAGGACTCAGTGTCAATTTTGGTAACGATGGTGGTAGTAAAATGGCGTGGCTGCTTAAAATTAATGCATGTTAATACCGGAAAATGATCAGTTAGATATGTTTTGGGGATAATGGTGACAGTAGGATATTTCGTTTTTAGCAGCACGTGATCAAGGCATGTTCCAGAAACTTCACGAGTGACTTCAGTGTGAGCGGGTAAGAGTCCATGAGAGGCTGCTAAAGTAAGATATCTTTCACCAGGATATTCTATTTTTGAACTATTTATGGGAATGTTTATATCCCCGACCATCATAACGGTTTCAAAATGTGCGTACTGTGACAAGACACCGCTCACAGACGACAAAAATGTATCGATATTTCTGTAAGAGGGTGAACGGTATATTGAAACAATCACGGTGCGGTTGTCGCATACAATGACCAAACAATTACCATCTGTAAATTTTGGCTCGTTAATTGTGAAGTTAAGATGATCTTTGTAGTAGACAACCACCCCATCATTCTGCTTGACATTTCTATTAGTAGCAGAGGAACAATATCCTGGTATTTTGGGAACAATAGATGAGGCTGATAACCAACATTCGGTCAAAATCAGCACATCACATTCAGTTTTTAGTCTCGATAGCATTATTTCAAAGTCGCGTACGTTACAATTTATACTCCGGATGTTCTGAGTCAGAATTACTAACTGATTTGACTGTGGGTTTGGAAAGTGTTTATGAGAGTCCTCAATATCACAGACAGTTACTTTAGAGACATTTACACTATCTATATCCGAAGATAGTTCAATAGTGTTATCGAATTTTAGCAAGATTTAATGAAAGGATCGGGACAATGGGCCATAGATTTACATTAACAAAAAACATATTATTAAGGCAGCTAAGTAACGTGTATGCGGCAGGGTTACGTTGGGTACGAGTGAGACTTTGGCAATGTTTTGCTATTTTATGATATGTATCATAATTTCTCATATAGTAGAAGCGAATAGATAATACCTGACAATTGTAAGTGAGTAGTTTTATTTTAATGTAGTTGTGTACGTTTGTATAATAGTGATGTAGCAGTTTCAGTGATGAAGTGAAGACATAGTGATTGATATGAACAGACATTTTTTCCATATATACATGCATTTCAAGATACATTTTCATAACATGACCCAGGTTGTTGGTGGTCAACACTTTTAATATTGTTAAGAAAAGGAGCATGCATAATTTAAAATAAAGATATAAGTTAGTCTGAAGGACCGTTGTAGCTAAAATAAAGACATGAATAAAATTTGCGTTTAACCTTACTAAAACAATTGTTATTGACATATTAATAGAAAACAGCATGCAAAAATTAAAATTAAAAAATTGATATTGATAAAAATTGATCTGAATGACCATAACTAATTCATGTAATAAATTGGTCAGTCATATAGTTTTACTCAGCTTAATCAGGTCTGATTCTGAATTAATTCTGACAGCGTTTTGACCCTCCTGCTTTCTAATGTAAATCTTCCCATATGATGTCCAGCAAAACTGAATATTATTCGATTTAGCATATTCTCGAGCAAGATAAAATAGCCTTTTTTTCTTGAAAGTCAGATGTTCAGACATGAATATAGGCTTTGATGTACCAACAAGATTTATGTCAGTAGTGGTAAGTCTATTATCTTTATGGGTTTTATTGTAGTATTTGTATGCTTGTAATAACTCGTTCTTTTTAAGCACCGTCGTAAGTTCAACAACTATCGTATTAGCGTTATTGTTTTTCGTGCGAATTTTAGGTTTTATGCGAATTATATCTCTTATCTCAGACTTGTTGATTTGTATATCTAGAGTTTTCCCGATGTTCATAATCATCTGTGACAAAGTAGTCTTGGTATCTTCTTTATTTTCCGGGATATTCCTAATTTCTACACACGTTGACTTGCTAATAACATCAAAATTTTCAATTTTTTCTTCCAACTCCCGTATGTAAGCTACTTTTTCATTGTTATCGGACTCCAGTTTCTTAAGTTGAGCTTTGATGTCTTCATACTTTGCCGATACAAACTTTAAGGACTTATCTATCTCACTGTATTGTTCCCCTATATCGGTTACTTTAGCCAACAGTGACTTATACTTTTCATCCTGCTGTTGAGTAAATTCAGAAAACATCTTTTTAATTTCTGCCATAAATGCTGAAATATCATCCCCTTGTTGATACTTTCTCTTGAGCCTCTGTGAGATAGTTTTAGATGTTTGCGGAGAAGGCACAGTAATTGATGTTGAGGTCTTCATATCAGACTCTGAATCGGATAGTGGGTCTGTTAATATGTTTGGAGGAGTTCTTTTTAACGGCATTATGTTATTCTATTCAACGATTTAATAAAATATAAGTATATGTAGCAATGTTTTCAATCAATTCCCAACAAACGCTGACAAAAAAATGTATATAATCCCAAAAAATAAAAATCCAAAAAGTTATATTATTTTCGAGGATTTGAACTTGAGTCGCAGATGTTTGCAGTCCGTCATATGTACCGCTTGACCACAGAGACACGTCAAGTTTGTCTCGAAATTTCGTAGTATACGAGTTGGTTAGGTCGATAGCTCTGACGTAGATTGTGTTTCTTGTGTATATAAATTATTAAAATTAACAATTACCCTCGATCACCACAAATATCCTCTTCTTTATTCTTTATTATGGTTCAAGTTTTCTTTACTTTCACAGTATAATACGACGTTTAGTGATGTTTCTTTGCACAGATTTTAAGTCTAGTTTATTACACACCGATACGCGCGTGTTACAAGTGAAAAAACACAGTGTTTACTAGATTTTATGAATTATTTAGATCAGTGTCGTCACATATGCGTTAGGCTAGCACAAGTTACCTAGAGGAAGCCCGGCGGGGGACGACCTGCGACAGGTGTGCCGGCTTGTTACGAACCTACAGTAGGCATGAAAACACTCGTCTAACCCGCTTCCAGAGCGAGCCGGTCACGTGTTAGACCGCAGTGTCGACTTATGTTTGAGTGTGAGCAACATTGTATGTGTGACATTACTCAGTGCACGTGCACCGAATAGTAAGCTTACGCTATCTACTCGGTGCGTGAGTTTGGCGAGTGAGTAGTGGTGAATGTGTGGTCGATTTATAACGTGCCTATATTAACTTAGAACACGGTACTTATCGGGATGCGTGTAGTGTGTAGAGTCTTATTGTTTGAGTAGGTCGCATGTAGACTGGTACGACCTACTCAGGCGTCAGTCCGGGGATGTTGGGGACTCGCTGTCCGCAATCAAGTCGCGGGGGAGTCGTCTCGCATCAGGTGGGCGCGCGTGCCAGGGTGCCAGGTGCTTGACGTGCGGCCAAGCTGAGGCATCGGCACTCAGGCCGGGAGTCGGGACGAGAGCACTGGTTTGAGTCTATGGCGGACGACTCTACCCTGCGAGGTGATATTGCGAACATGCGGTCCCATGGTGAGCCGGCGATCGATGGTCACACCCAGGTACTTGGCCCGGGGCGTCCAATCGATCTCGGCTCCGCTGAGTTTCAGACGTGGTGGGAGGAGGCTAGAGCCGGTAATCAGGGCCTGCGTCTTACCCACGTTAACCGACAGTCGCCACTTGGCGAGCCAGCCGGGTATCAAGTCTAGCGCGCGCTGCATCTTCGTCGCCGCGTACTTTGCGTTGAGTGACGTTGTTATGTACGCGGCGTCGTCGGCATACAGCGCGAGCGTGGCGTCTTGTGTCGTTGGTATGTCGTCGGTGTAACGTGAGTAACACGCTGGCGAGACGCAGCTACCTTGCGGTACGCCCGCTAGGATAGGTCTAGGGGCGGATAGCGCCCCGTCGACCACCACTCTGAAACACCTGTCAGACAGGAAAGCTTGGACCACTTTGACGACGCGACGGGGCGCGCTAGAGGTGGCGAGCTTATAAATAAGCCCTTCATGCCAAACTCTATCAAAGGCCTTTTCCATGTCGAGGAATACTGCTACCCCGTATTCTCGCTTGTTCAACGCTGCCGACAAGAGGTGCAGTACCCTCGACAATTGGAGCGTCGTACTATGCTCCGCACGGAACCCGAATTGCTCTGGACGCGGAGAGATGTGTGGGGTGAGATGTCGCAGCAGGAGTTGCTCGAACACCTTAGAGATTGCGGAGAGGAGGGTGATCGGCCGATAGCTCTCCGGTTTCAACGGGTTCTTTCCCGCCTTGGGCAGCATTATGACGCGCCCTTCCTTCCAGGATGCGGGGAAGGCCCCCGTGCGCAGTATACCCGTGAACAGGCGCGCCAGGGCCGCAACAGTACGGTACGGCAGGTGGCGCAGCGCTGTGTTGGTAATACC
This sequence comes from Leucania comma, assembly GCA_958295575.1. Lineage (NCBI taxonomy): Eukaryota > Metazoa > Arthropoda > Insecta > Lepidoptera > Noctuidae > Leucania > Leucania comma. Next base: position 2,610,029 of record OY282487.1, on the reverse strand, counting down.
GTCGGCACCGGGGGCCTTGCGTGGTTTTGTACGTAGGATGGCGCGTCTAACTGCGCCAGGCGAGAAATAGACGGGTTCTTCGTCGGGGGCTATCGGCGTCGCGAAGTAGTCTCTAAGGTGTTGCTCGACTGCTGCGACATGGTCGAGCTCGGTGGTCGGGTTCGGGCGGAACTGACGCTCCAAGTGCTCTGCAAAGAGCTCGGCACGGTCCTCAGCTACGTACCTGAGGGCCCCGTCGTCGATCTGCAGAGGGCGTACCGGAGTTGGGGTGTTTGTGAGCTGGCGGCACAGTCTGTGTGTCGCCGTCCAGTCACATGCTGCTGCGTCAATTCGTTCCTCCCAACTCTCGGTGGCCAGAGCGTCCAACTCGGTCTTCACCTTAGCCGCGAGACGGTTGAGTTGCGCCTTCAGTACAGGGCAACGCAACCGTTGCCACTGCTTGCGTAGGCGCCTCTTTTGAGTTACCAATGCGTGGATTCGGGGTGGTAGGGGGGGCTGTAGCCCTCTCCCCTGCGACTGAGAGGTGGTAGTCGCCTCCTCCAAGGCGCTCTTCACGCAAGCAGTGATGTCGTCCGCGAGAAGGTCGACATCTGCGGCGGTAGAGACAGGCCGAGTGGGCGTTGTGGTCGCAAACTTTTCAGCGAACGTAGTCCAGTCAGTTAATCGACGTGGCGCTAGGGGCTTAAGTCGGGTCGGCATACCCGATAGGACGACGAGCACAGGATGGTGATCGGACTGTAGCTCGTCGTCGATGACCTGATGGGTGATCTGGCAGCGCAGGCCCGCATGGATCACAATGTCCAGCACGTCGGGCATGTGCAGCGGGTTGTCCGGGTAATGTGTGGGCGTCTCAGGGCCGGACACTGTGTATCCATGGGCCTCCGCGTCCGCGAAGAGCCGTCTCCCCTCGTTGTTTTGTTGCAGGGCGTTCCATGCAGGATGTTTGCAGTTCATGTCGCCGGCGAGGATTGCTGGCGACTCGGAGGCTGCTAGGGCGGCCCTCAGCTCGTTAAGGTCTAGTCGAACTGAGGGCGGCTTGTAACACGCGTACATTCTGATGTCCTCGCCGGCAACGTGCAGTTGAACGCCCAGAACATACAAAGAGTTGAAAGATAACGAGGGGGCCTCCTGATGGACGACTCTTCTCCTCACTAGCACCGCCAGACCACGGTACCGGGTGTTGGTAGCCGACCTTTCATCCTGTCTGTAAACGAGGTAACCCGGGAACCTGACCCTATCTTCAGGCCCCAGGTGCGTCTCGCTTATCAGCGCCACGTCGACATCTTGTTCCCTCAGGAGAAGGCGGAGTGGGGCGACCTTGTCCCGAAGGCCCCGGGCGTTCCAGTGGAGCACCCTCAACGGCCTAGCCATGGCACAAGGTGAGTAGCTTGGCCAGGCCGTCGAGGATGACCTGCTCCGGGCTCTGCCCCTCCCTGATGGCCTTCATCAGGTCCATCAGCAGTTGTATGGCGCAGGTCGTGATTTCAGAATTTTTGGCCCCCCTGGGGGCGCTGCTGCTGGTGGTCGTCGCGCTGGGGGTACTTGCGGGGGCACGTTTTTGTTGTGCCCCGCTGGTGCCAGCCTGTGCACCTTTCCTCCCCTTCACGACCTGCGTCCCCTTCGATGGGGGGGCAGACTTCGGGACTACTAACCCCTGTTGGGTCGCTGGGGGCTTGGACTGGCTTTTCCTGCCCCCTTTCCTCCTCTTCCTCCGCCGGGAGGAGGTGGCCTCCCCGCGTACAGTGGGCCCGTTAGCTGCCGCCATCAGCGACTCGCCCTGGTCCCGCTCGTGCTCCTGCACTTGCGTGGGTGGTGGTGGTGGATCGCGACGTGTAGAGGACGAGGTGATGGCGACAGTCCCCGCACGCCTGTTCCTGATTTCCCGTTGGAAAACGGGGCACTTGACGTGGCACGCCGGATGCGGGCCACCGCAGTTTGCGCACGTGGCCGGCTCCTCTCGCGGTCGTGGACAGTCTCGAGCTGAGTGCCCCTCTCCGCATCGAACGCAGGCGAGCGGGCGGTGGCATTGGTGCGACGAGTGCCTAAATTTCTGGCACCTATGACACTGGGCGGGCCCACGTTTGCCACGCCATGCCTCAATTTTGACACCCCGCATGTTCAAAAACACTTGGGTGTCATAAATTCGGCGCACGTCCTCCGTACGCCGCAGCACGACGTGAAATACGCAGCCGGGTTTTCCTTGGCGCCCCCTAATGTGGCGCACGTACTCCGGCTCGTGAACCGATAGGAATCGCTCGCGCTTATATACCTGTGCGAGCGGTCGGATGTAGTGCTAGTGTTTACCCACCCCCTCCTCTACGGAACAATCAACGCGGGCCGCGCAGGTAGAAACATTGCTTCTTGGAAAGGATTTGTTATATATTGTTGTCTTATTAGGGTGTTGTGGTGTCATTCTTTTGCTGAACACCTTTAAATCGAATTTCTTTAAAACTTTTACTGTAAACTTTATTAATTATTTATCTCATAACGCCCGATCGAGACGTCCGATTCGGCCCGTCTGTGCTTCATTGAATAGGACTCCGTGCCCGCTATGCGTGTGCACCCTTTAAAATGAGCCTTCCATGGGGAATTTTTACACCCGACAGTAAAAAACCGTCCGAGAGAACAATTTTTTTTTCTTCTTTATTCATTTTGTTTATGATTTAAAAATGAAAGCTTGTCGCGAGGTTCATGTACTAATAAGTATAAATTTTTTTTTCTTTCGCAAACCTCGCGACAAGCTTTTATTTATAAAATCATATTTTTTTGTTACGACTCTATCATTAAGAAGTCGTTGCAGGGAAAGTGTATGGGAAAAAATTAAAAGAATAAAAATTATCATAAAAACAGTCATTTATTGAAAATATTATTTATTATACATTTACATCTTACAAATATAACTTAACCTAATTAAAACTAACTTACAACTAATATATACAAACAGGATACAAATAAAACCTAAAAAAACACATCTTCGATCCAATCTCGCACTTCCTCACCTCTACTGGGCCGTGACGGCTGGATTCTGAACTCACCGTATACCGCCCATGTGGCGTATAAGAGATACAGTATATTGTCCAGCTCGTCTTTCTTGCCGCGGAAGTGCCTTATTAGTTTGTGAAATATCTCACTATCCCTCCGATGGAATTCGAGAAAATCGACAAGTGTTTGAACGCGCACCGGATCAAGCCACTGCGAGAAATGGTTAGCGTCGTCCAGAGGTGCGCACGTTCGTCTCACTTTGTCGAAGTTCTTCAAAATCGTCTTATGTTTCTCGAGCTCGTCGCTGAGTCGCCTTTCGTACGTCCTCCAGTTGTTCAGAGATACGCGGTCCCGGTATCTCCTATTCGCCAACTTCCAAAAATCAGCTTGGAGTTTGAGATCCCAAACGTAGTCGGGAATATATCGGAGTCGTACTTTTTCGAGGTCCGCTTTCGATACCTTGCGTGTGAAAGCAAGCGTAAAAACAACCTCGTACTCCTCGTCTGAGATCTTCCCGACGATATTGTATGGCGATAACTCCGTAACTTGTGCCATCGTTAAGGCTAAGTAAACTTTGCTGATTAATAAAAAAAAGCGACGTGACGTGTGAACACTCCAAAGGTTAACAGAAGACTGCGTGAACCGATAGGAATCGCTCGCGCTTATATACCTGTGCGAGCGGTCGGATGTAGTGCTAGTGTTTACCCACCCCCTCCTCTACGGAACAATCAACGCGGGCCGCGCAGGTAGAAACATTGCTTCTTGGAAAGGATTTGTTATATATTGTTGTCTTATTAGGGTGTTGTGGTGTCATTCTTTTGCTGAACACCTTTAAATCGAATTTCTTTAAAACTTTTACTGTAAACTTTATTAATTATTTATCTCATAACGCCCGATCGAGACGTCCGATTCGGCCCGTCTGTGCTTCATTGAATAGGACTCCGTGCCCGCTATGCGTGTGCACCCTTTAAAATGAGCCTTCCATGGGGAATTTTTACACCCGACAGTAAAAAACCGTCCGAGAGAACAATTTTTTTTTCTTCTTTATTCATTTTGTTTATGATTTAAAAATGAAAGCTTGTCGCGAGGTTCATGTACTAATAAGTATAAATTTTTTTTTCTTTCGCAAACCTCGCGACAAGCTTTTATTTATAAAATCATATTTTTTTGTTACGACTCTATCATTAAGAAGTCGTTGCAGGGAAAGTGTATGGGAAAAAATTAAAAGAATAAAAATTATCATAAAAACAGTCATTTATTGAAAATATTATTTATTATACATTTACATCTTACAAATATAACTTAACCTAATTAAAACTAACTTACAACTAATATATACAAACAGGATACAAATAAAACCTAAAAAAACACATCTTCGATCCAATCTCGCACTTCCTCACCTCTACTGGGCCGTGACGGCTGGATTCTGAACTCACCGTATACCGCCCATGTGGCGTATACGAGATACAGTATATTGTCCAGCTCGTCTTTCTTGCCGCGGAAGTGCCTTATTAGTTTGTGAAATATCTCACTATCCCTCCGATGGAATTCGAGAAAATCGACAAGTGTTTGAACGCGCACCGGATCAAGCCACTGCGAGAAATGGTTAGCGTCGTCCAGAGGTGCGCACGTTCGTCTCACTTTGTCGAAGTTCTTCAAAATCGTCTTATGTTTCTCGAGCTCGTCGCTGAGTCGCCTTTCGTACGTCCTCCAGTTGTTCAGAGATACGCGGTCCCGGTATCTCCTATTCGCCAACTTCCAAAAATCAGCTTGGAGTTTGAGATCCCAAACGTAGTCGGGAATATATCGGAGTCGTACTTTTTCGAGGTCCGCTTTCGATACCTTGCGTGTGAAAGCAAGCGTAAAAACAACCTCGTACTCCTCGTCTGAGATCTTCCCGACGATATTGTATGGCGATAACTCCGTAACTTGTGCCATCGTTAAGGCTAAGTAAACTTTGCTGATTAATAAAAAAAAGCGACGTGACGTGTGAACACTCCAAAGGTTAACAGAAGACTGCGTGAACCGATAGGAATCGCTCGCGCTTATATACCTGTGCGAGCGGTCGGATGTAGTGCTAGTGTTTACCCACCCCCTCCTCTACGGAACAATCAACGCGGGCCGCGCAGGTAGAAACATTGCTTCTTGGAAAGGATTTGTTATATATTGTTGTCTTATTAGGGTGTTGTGGTGTCATTCTTTTGCTGAACACCTTTAAATCGAATTTCTTTAAAACTTTTACTGTAAACTTTATTAATTATTTATCTCATAACGCCCGATCGAGACGTCCGATTCGGCCCGTCTGTGCTTCATTGAATAGGACTCCGTGCCCGCTATGCGTGTGCACCCTTTAAAATGAGCCTTCCATGGGGAATTTTTACACCCGACAGTAAAAAACCGTCCGAGAGAACAATTTTTTTTTCTTCTTTATTCATTTTGTTTATGATTTAAAAATGAAAGCTTGTCGCGAGGTTCATGTACTAATAAGTATAAATTTTTTTTTCTTTCGCAAACCTCGCGACAAGCTTTTATTTATAAAATCATATTTTTTTGTTACGACTCTATCATTAAGAAGTCGTTGCAGGGAAAGTGTATGGGAAAAAATTAAAAGAATAAAAATTATCATAAAAACAGTCATTTATTGAAAATATTATTTATTATACATTTACATCTTACAAATATAACTTAACCTAATTAAAACTAACTTACAACTAATATATACAAACAGGATACAAATAAAACCTAAAAAAACACATCTTCGATCCAATCTCGCACTTCCTCACCTCTACTGGGCCGTGACGGCTGGATTCTGAACTCACCGTATACCGCCCATGTGGCGTATACGAGATACAGTATATTGTCCAGCTCGTCTTTCTTGCCGCGGAAGTGCCTTATTAGTTTGTGAAATATCTCACTATCCCTCCGATGGAATTCGAGAAAATCGACAAGTGTTTGAACGCGCACCGGATCAAGCCACTGCGAGAAATGGTTAGCGTCGTCCAGAGGTGCGCACGTTCGTCTCACTTTGTCGAAGTTCTTCAAAATCGTCTTATGTTTCTCGAGCTCGTCGCTGAGTCGCCTTTCGTACGTTCTCCAGTTGTTCAGAGATACGCGGTCCCGGTATCTCCTATTCGCCAACTTCCAAAAATCAGCTTGGAGTTTGAGATCCCAAACGTAGTCGGGAATATATCGGAGTCGTACTTTTTCGAGGTCCGCTTTCGATACCTTGCGTGTGAAAGCAAGCGTAAAAACAACCTCGTACTCCTCGTCTGAGATCTTCCCGACGATATTGTATGGCGATAACTCCGTAACTTGTGCCATCGTTAAGGCTAAGTAAACTTTGCTGATTAATAAAAAAAAGCGACGTGACGTGTGAACACTCCAAAGGTTAACAGAAGACTGCGTGAACCGATAGGAATCGCTCGCGCTTATATACCTGTGCGAGCGGTCGGATGTAGTGCTAGTGTTTACCCACCCCCTCCTCTACGGAACAATCAACGCGGGCCGCGCAGGTAGAAACATTGCTTCTTGGAAAGGATTTGTTATATATTGTTGTCTTATTAGGGTGTTGTGGTGTCATTCTTTTGCTGAACACCTTTAAATCGAATTTCTTTAAAACTTTTACTGTAAACTTTATTAATTATTTATCTCATAACGCCCGATCGAGACGTCCGATTCGGCCCGTCTGTGCTTCATTGAATAGGACTCCGTGCCCGCTATGCGGGTGCACCCTTTAAAATGAGCCTTCCATGGGGAATTTTTACACCCGACAGTAAAAAACCGTCCGAGAGAACAATTTTTTTTTCTTCTTTATTCATTTTGTTTATGATTTAAAAATGAAAGCTTGTCGCGAGGTTCATGTACTAATAAGTATAAATTTTTTTTTCTTTCGCAAACCTCGCGACAAGCTTTTATTTATAAAATCATATTTTTTTGTTACGACTCTATCATTAAGAAGTCGTTGCAGGGAAAGTGTATGGGAAAAAATTAAAAGAATAAAAATTATCATAAAAACAGTCATTTATTGAAAATATTATTTATTATACATTTACATCTTACAAATATAACTTAACCTAATTAAAACTAACTTACAACTAATATATACAAACAGGATACAAATAAAACCTAAAAAAACACATCTTCGATCCAATCTCGCACTTCCTCACCTCTACTGGGCCGTGACGGCTGGATTCTGAACTCACCGTATACCGCCCATGTGGCGTATACGAGATACAGTATATTGTCCAGCTCGTCTTTCTTGCCGCGGAAGTGCCTTATTAGTTTGTGAAATATCTCACTATCCCTCCGATGGAATTCGAGAAAATCGACAAGTGTTTGAACGCGCACCGGATCAAGCCACTGCGAGAAATGGTTAGCGTCGTCCAGAGGTGCGCACGTTCGTCTCACTTTGTCGAAGTTCTTCAAAATCGTCTTATGTTTCTCGAGCTCGTCGCTGAGTCGCCTTTCGTACGTCCTCCAGTTGTTCAGAGATACGCGGTCCCGGTATCTCCTATTCGCCAACTTCCAAAAATCAGCTTGGAGTTTGAGATCCCAAACGTAGTCGGGAATATATCGGAGTCGTACTTTTTCGAGGTCCGCTTTCGATACCTTGCGTGTGAAAGCAAGCGTAAAAACAACCTCGTACTCCTCGTCTGAGATCTTCCCGACGATATTGTATGGCGATAACTCCGTAACTTGTGCCATCGTTAAGGCTAAGTAAACTTTGCTGATTAATAAAAAAAAGCGACGTGACGTGTGAACACTCCAAAGGTTAACAGAAGACTGCGTGAACCGATAGGAATCGCTCGCGCTTATATACCTGTGCGAGCGGTCGGATGTAGTGCTAGTGTTTACCCACCCCCTCCTCTACGGAACAATCAACGCGGGCCGCGCAGGTAGAAACATTGCTTCTTGGAAAGGATTTGTTATATATTGTTGTCTTATTAGGGTGTTGTGGTGTCATTCTTTTGCTGAACACCTTTAAATCGAATTTCTTTCGGAAAAATATTCATCTTTTTACTAAGATAAGTGACAGGCACAATTTTAATACTAGGAATAGGAACCAATTAGATCAACCTCGATTCAGATTGGCTAAAGTACAAAGTTCTTTTATGGGGTACTGTGTAAAATTTTATAATAAAATACCACTTGAGATTCTCCATCTCAATGAGTCAAAATTTAAAACATGCATTAAACGCACGCTATGTAGACAAGCATATTATAGATTGGATGATTACATCCTTGATAAAAATGCTTGGCTAAATGCCGGTCCTGCTCCACAGCCACAGCCACATTTGCCTACAAATTAGTTCTACATTTTATTTTATGTATTTTATTACTTTTTAATAATGGAGGAGATGCTGGGACCCTTTTTGTATCGTGGTTTTCAAAATGTTATGTCTTTCTTTTTCAATATGATATATATATATATTATAATTGATTAGTTTATTTTAATGGAGCTTGTGATCAATTATTACTTTTTGTAATTGGGAACAATAAAATTGTATAATGTAGAAGCACTTTTTTTTTCTAATTTGTGAATGTGAAGTACCATGGAGCATTTTTATTTTATTAGATAACAACTTGTTTGACGTTATGAGCATGGCAGTTGAGAGTTTGTCATGCTCACTCAAATGTTTCGCTGATGGTGGCACGTGTTATTGGGTCATTCGGTTCCCTTCAAAATGGTTGAGCTGAGTGGGGCTGAGGCACGCGTCATGCTCGTGAACGGGCGCCGTCAGTTGGGACTGGTCATCTCTTAGCTGCCAGTGGCTTAATTCAATTACTATTTTTTTTATTAGTTTATTGTATTTTTTTCATTATTTGTGGTTTCATTGCGTTTTAATTTTTTTTTTTTTCTTCATTGTGCTCACATAATAGAAGCGACAATAAATTTGTAACCAAGATTATGTAACTCATAATATGATTTAAAAGAGTGTCCATGGAGTTTCTTGCACGTTCTTCTCCATAGAGATCTACGCTTTGGAACGTGCAATTTAGCTTCACTTTTTTTTTTTGGACTGACCGACATTTTGACAATTCAAAAGTGCCTGTAATTGGTCTATTTGAAATAAACTATTCTGATTCTGATTCTGATTCTGATTCTTTAAAACTTTTACTGTAAACTTTATTAATTATTTATCTCATAACGCCCGATCGAGACGTCCGATTCGGCCCGTCTGTGCTTCATTGAATAGGACTCCGTGCCCGCTATGCGTGTGCACCCTTTAAAATGAGCCTTCCATGGGGAATTTTTACACCCGACAGTAAAAAACCGTCCGAGAGAACAATTTTTTTTTCTTCTTTATTCATTTTGTTTATGATTTAAAAATGAAAGCTTGTCGCGAGGTTCATGTACTAATAAGTATAAATTTTTTTTTCTTTCGCAAACCTCGCGACAAGCTTTTATTTATAAAATCATATTTTTTTGTTACGACTCTATCATTAAGAAGTCGTTGCAGGGAAAGTGTATGGGAAAAAATTAAAAGAATAAAAATTATCATAAAAACAGTCATTTATTGAAAATATTATTTATTATACATTTACATCTTACAAATATAACTTAACCTAATTAAAACTAACTTACAACTAATATATACAAACAGGATACAAATAAAACCTAAAAAAACACATCTTCGATCCAATCTCGCACTTCCTCACCTCTACTGGGCCGTGACGGCTGGATTCTGAACTCACCGTATACCGCCCATGTGGCGTATACGAGATACAGTATATTGTCCAGCTCGTCTTTCTTGCCGCGGAAGTGCCTTATTAGTTTGTGAAATATCTCACTATCCCTCCGATGGAATTCGAGAAAATCGACAAGTGTTTGAACGCGCACCGGATCAAGCCACTGCGAGAAATGGTTAGCGTCGTCCAGAGGTGCGCACGTTCGTCTCACTTTGTCGAAGTTCTTCAAAATCGTCTTATGTTTCTCGAGCTCGTCGCTGAGTCGCCTTTCGTACGTCCTCCAGTTGTTCAGAGATACGCGGTCCCGGTATCTCCTATTCGCCAACTTCCAAAAATCAGCTTGGAGTTTGAGATCCCAAACGTAGTCGGGAATATATCGGAGTCGTACTTTTTCGAGGTCCGCTTTCGATACCTTGCGTGTGAAAGCAAGCGTAAAAACAACCTCGTACTCCTCGTCTGAGATCTTCCCGACGATATTGTATGGCGATAACTCCGTAACTTGTGCCATCGTTAAGGCTAAGTAAACTTTGCTGATTAATAAAAAAAAGCGACGTGACGTGTGAACACTCCAAAGGTTAAAAGAAGACTGCGTGAACCGATAGGAATCGCTCGCGCTTATATACCTGTGCGAGCGGTCGGATGTAGTGCTAGTGTTTACCCACCCCCTCCTCTACGGAACAATCAACGCGGGCCGCGCAGGTAGAAACATTGCTTCTTGGAAAGGATTTGTTATATATTGTTGTCTTATTAGGGTGTTGTGGTGTCATTCTTTTGCTGAACACCTTTAAATCGAATTTCTTTAAAACTTTTACTGTAAACTTTATTAATTATTTATCTCATAACGCCCGATCGAGACGTCCGATTCGGCCCGTCTGTGCTTCATTGAATAGGACTCCGTGCCCGCTATGCGTGTGCACCCTTTAAAATGAGCCTTCCATGGGGAATTTTTACACCCGACAGTAAAAAACCGTCCGAGAGAACAATTTTTTTTTCTTCTTTATTCATTTTGTTTATGATTTAAAAATGAAAGCTTGTCGCGAGGTTCATGTACTAATAAGTATAAATTTTTTTTTCTTTCGCAAACCTCGCGACAAGCTTTTATTTATAAAATCATATTTTTTTGTTACGACTCTATCATTAAGAAGTCGTTGCAGGGAAAGTGTATGGGAAAAAATTAAAAGAATAAAAATTATCATAAAAACAGTCATTTATTGAAAATATTATTTATTATACATTTACATCTTACAAATATAACTTAACCTAATTAAAACTAACTTACAACTAATATATACAAACAGGATACAAATAAAACCTAAAAAAACACATCTTCGATCCAATCTCGCACTTCCTCACCTCTACTGGGCCGTGACGGCTGGATTCTGAACTCACCGTATACCGCCCATGTGGCGTATACGAGATACAGTATATTGTCCAGCTCGTCTTTCTTGCCGCGGAAGTGCCTTATTAGTTTGTGAAATATCTCACTATCCCTCCGATGGAATTCGAGAAAATCGACAAGTGTTTGAACGCGCACCGGATCAAGCCACTGCGAGAAATGGTTAGCGTCGTCCAGAGGTGCGCACGTTCGTCTCACTTTGTCGAAGTTCTTCAAAATCGTCTTATGTTTCTCGAGCTCGTCGCTGAGTCGCCTTTCGTACGTCCTCCAGTTGTTCAGAGATACGCGGTCCCGGTATCTCCTATTCGCCAACTTCCAAAAATCAGCTTGGAGTTTGAGATCCCAAACGTAGTCGGGAATATATCGGAGTCGTACTTTTTCGAGGTCCGCTTTCGATACCTTGCGTGTGAAAGCAAGCGTAAAAACAACCTCGTACTCCTCGTCTGAGATCTTCCCGACGATATTGTATGGCGATAACTCCGTAACTTGTGCCATCGTTAAGGCTAAGTAAACTTTGCTGATTAATAAAAAAAAGCGACGTGACGTGTGAACACTCCAAAGGTTAACAGAAGACTGCGTGAACCGATAGGAATCGCTCGCGCTTATATACCTGTGCGAGCGGTCGGATGTAGTGCTAGTGTTTACCCACCCCCTCCTCTACGGAACAATCAACGCGGGCCGCGCAGGTAGAAACATTGCTTCTTGGAAAGGATTTGTTATATATTGTTGTCTTATTAGGGTGTTGTGGTGTCATTCTTTTGCTGAACACCTTTAAATCGAATTTCTTTAAAACTTTTACTGTAAACTTTATTAATTATTTATCTCATAACGCCCGATCGAGACGTCCGATTCGGCCCGTCTGTGCTTCATTGAATAGGACTCCGTGCCCGCTATGCGTGTGCACCCTTTAAAATGAGCCTTCCATGGGGAATTTTTACACCCGACAGTAAAAAACCGTCCGAGAGAACAATTTTTTTTTCTTCTTTATTCATTTTGTTTATGATTTAAAAATGAAAGCTTGTCGCGAGGTTCATGTACTAATAAGTATAATTTTTTTTTTCTTTCGCAAACCTCGCGACAAGCTTTTATTTATAAAATCATATTTTTTTGTTACGACTCTATCATTAAGAAGTCGTTGCAGGGAAAGTGTATGGGAAAAAATTAAAAGAATAAAAATTATCATAAAAACAGTCATTTATTGAAAATATTATTTATTATACATTTACATCTTACAAATATAACTTAACCTAATTAAAACTAACTTACAACTAATATATACAAACAGGATACAAATAAAACCTAAAAAAACACATCTTCGATCCAATCTCGCACTTCCTCACCTCTACTGGGCCGTGACGGCTGGATTCTGAACTCACCGTATACCGCCCATGTGGCGTATACGAGATACAGTATATTGTCCAGCTCGTCTTTCTTGCCGCGGAAGTGCCTTATTAGTTTGTGAAATATCTCACTATCCCTCCGATGGAATTCGAGAAAATCGACAAGTGTTTGAACGCGCACCGGATCAAGCCACTGCGAGAAATGGTTAGCGTCGTCCAGAGGTGCGCACGTTCGTCTCACTTTGTCGAAGTTCTTCAAAATCGTCTTATGTTTCTCGAGCTCGTCGCTGAGTCGCCTTTCGTACGTCCTCCAGTTGTTCAGAGATACGCGGTCCCGGTATCTCCTATTCGCCAACTTCCAAAAATCAGCTTGGAGTTTGAGATCCCAAACGTAGTCGGGAATATATCGGAGTCGTACTTTTTCGAGGTCCGCTTTCGATACCTTGCGTGTGAAAGCAAGCGTAAAAACAACCTCGTACTCCTCGTCTGAGATCTTCCCGACGATATTGTATGGCGATAACTCCGTAACTTGTGCCATCGTTAAGGCTAAGTAAACTTTGCTGATTAATAAAAAAAAGCGACGTGACGTGTGAACACTCCAAAGGTTAACAGAAGACTGCGTGAACCGATAGGAATCGCTCGCGCTTATATACCTGTGCGAGCGGTCGGATGTAGTGCTAGTGTTCACCCACCCCCTCCCCTACGGAACAATCAACGCGGGCCGCGCAGGTAGAAACATTGCTTCTTGGAAAGGATTTGTTATATATTGTTGTCTTAATAGGGTGTTGTGGTGTCATTCTTTTGCTGAACACCTTTAAATCGAATTTCTTTAAAACTTTTACTGTAAACTTTATTAATTATTTGGCTCATAACGCCCGATCGAGACGTCCGATTCGGCCCGTCTGTGCTTCATTGAATAGGACTCCGTGCCCGCTATGCGTGTGCACCCTTTAAAATGAGCCTTCCATGGGGAATTTTTACACCCGACAGTAAAAAACCGTCCGAGAGAACAATTTTTTTTTCTTCTTTATTCATTTTGTTTATGATTTAAAAATGAAAGCTTGTCGCGAGGTTCATGTACTAATAAGTATAAATTTTTTTTTCTTTCGCAAACCTCGCGACAAGCTTTTATTTATAAAATCATATTTTTTTGTTACGACTCTATCATTAAGAAGTCGTTGCAGGGAAAGTGTATGGGAAAAAATTAAAAGAATAAAAATTATCATAAAAACAGTCATTTATTGAAAATATTATTTATTATACATTTACATCTTACAAATATAACTTAACCTAATTAAAACTAACTTACAACTAATATATACAAACAGGATACAAATAAAACCTAAAAAAACACATCTTCGATCCAATCTCGCACTTCCTCACCTCTACTGGGCCGTGACGGCTGGATTCTGAACTCACCGTATACCGCCCATGTGGCGTATACGAGATACAGTATATTGTCCAGCTCGTCTTTCTTGCCGCGGAAGTGCCTTATTAGTTTGTGAAATATCTCACTATCCCTCCGATGGAATTCGAGAAAATCGACAAGTGTTTGAACGCGCACCGGATCAAGCCACTGCGAGAAATGGTTAGCGTCGTCCAGAGGTGCGCACGTTCGTCTCACTTTGTCGAAGTTCTTCAAAATCGTCTTATGTTTCTCGAGCTCGTCGCTGAGTCGCCTTTCGTACGTCCTCCAGTTGTTCAGAGATACGCGGTCCCGGTATCTCCTATTCGCCAACTTCCAAAAATCAGCTTGGAGTTTGAGATCCCAAACGTAGTCGGGAATATATCGGAGTCGTACTTTTTCGAGGTCCGCTTTCGATACCTTGCGTGTGAAAGCAAGCGTAAAAACAACCTCGTACTCCTCGTCTGAGATCTTCCCGACGATATTGTATGGCGATAACTCCGTAACTTGTGCCATCGTTAAGGCTAAGTAAACTTTGCTGATTAATAAAAAAAAGCGACGTGACGTGTGAACACTCCAAAGGTTAACAGAAGACTGCGTGAACCGATAGGAATCGCTCGCGCTTATATACCTGTGCGAGCGGTCGGATGTAGTGCTAGTGTTCACCCACCCCCTCCCCTACGGAACAATCAACGCGGGCCGCGCAGGTAGAAACATTGCTTCTTGGAAAGGATTTGTTATATATTGTTGTCTTAATAGGGTGTTGTGGTGTCATTCTTTTGCTGAACACCTTTAAATCGAATTTCTTTAAAACTTTTACTGTAAACTTTATTAATTATTTGGCTCATAACGCCCGATCGAGACGTCCGATTCGGCCCGTCTGTGCTTCATTGAATAGGACTCCGTGCCCGCTATGCGTGTGCACCCTTTAAAATGAGCCTTCCATGGGGAATTTTTACACCCGACAGTAAAAAACCGTCCGAGAGAACAATTTTTTTTTCTTCTTTATTCATTTTGTTTATGATTTAAAAATGAAAGCTTGTCGCGAGGTTCATGTACTAATAAGTATAAATTTTTTTTTCTTTCGCAAACCTCGCGACAAGCTTTTATTTATAAAATCATATTTTTTTTGTTACGACTCTATCATTAAGAAGTCGTTGCAGGGAAAGTGTATGGGAAAAAATTAAAAGAATAAAAATTATCATAAAAACAGTCATTTATTGAAAATATTATTTATTATACATTTACATCTTACAAATATAACTTAACCTAATTAAAACTAACTTACAACTAATATATACAAACAGGATACAAATAAAACCTAAAAAAACACATCTTCGATCCAATCTCGCACTTCCTCACCTCTACTGGGCCGTGACGGCTGGATTCTGAACTCACCGTATACCGCCCATGTGGCGTATACGAGATACAGTATATTGTCCAGCTCGTCTTTCTTGCCGCGGAAGTGCCTTATTAGTTTGTGAAATATCTCACTATCCCTCCGATGGAATTCGAGAAAATCGACAAGTGTTTGAACGCGCACCGGATCAAGCCACTGCGAGAAATGGTTAGCGTCGTCCAGAGGTGCGCACGTTCGTCTCACTTTGTCGAAGTTCTTCAAAATCGTCTTATGTTTCTCGAGCTCGTCGCTGAGTCGCCTTTCGTACGTCCTCCAGTTGTTCAGAGATACGCGGTCCCGGTATCTCCTATTCGCCAACTTCCAAAAATCAGCTTGGAGTTTGAGATCCCAAACGTAGTCGGAAATATATCGGAGTCGTACTTTTTCGAGGTCCGCTTTCGATACCTTGCGTGTGAAAGCAAGCGTAAAAACAACCTCGTACTCCTCGTCTGAGATCTTCCCGACGATATTGTATGGCGATAACTCCGTAACTTGTGCCATCGTTAAGGCTAAGTAAACTTTGCTGATTAATAAAAAAAAGCGACGTGACGTGTGAACACTCCAAAGGTTAACAGAAGACTGCGTGAACCGACTGTAGCTAATCGCGACGCCCCCGCAAGGGGGCGTGGCGAGCGGTTTCGGGGCTTCGCCCCCTGACCGCGGAGTCCTACCGCGGCCCGTTAAAACGGACCCGTCATTAGGTGGCCTACTAGTGGCCTAGCTAATTAGAGTGATAGGGCTCTATGTGTATCTGTATGTATGTGTGTACTGTAGGCGCGTTACGGCGCTACGTTGATATAGCGCCGACTCTTCACGACACACCGGCGGTCAGTCGCCGCCAGGTGAAACCCCTAGTTACCTAGAGGAAGCCCAGCGGGGGACGACCTGCGACAGGTGTGCCGGCTTGTTACGAACCTACAGTAGGCATGAAACACTCGTCTAACCCGCTTCCAGAGCGAGCCGGTCACGTGTTAGACCGCAGTGTCGACTTATGTTTGTGTGTGAGCAACATTGTATGTGTGACATTACTCAGTGCACGTGCACCGAATAGTAAGCCTAAGCTATCTACTCGGTGCGTGAGTTTGGCGAGTGAGTAGTGGTGAATGTATGGGCGATTTGTAC
Source organism: Leucania comma (assembly GCA_958295575.1). Lineage (NCBI taxonomy): Eukaryota > Metazoa > Arthropoda > Insecta > Lepidoptera > Noctuidae > Leucania > Leucania comma. The sequence goes on along the minus strand of OY282487.1, from coordinate 2,593,695 downwards.
CGTGCCTATATTAACTTAGCACACGGTACTTATCGGGGTGCGTGTAGTATGTGGAGTCTTATTGTTTGAGTAGGTCGCGTGTAGACTGGTACGACCTACTCAGGCGTCAATCCGGGGGTGTTGGGGACTCACTGCCCGCAATTAGATCGCGGGGGAGTCGTCTCGCGTCAGGTGGGCGCGCGTGCCAGGGTGCCAGGTGCTTGACGTGGGGCCAAGCTGAGGCATCGGCTCGCGCGAACATACCCTTCGCGAGGCGCCGCACAAACTCGTCCAGGCTCTCAATCCCGAGGTCTCGCTGTATAATGTCGTTCCTCACGTAGCGAGGGGCGTCGACGACTCTACGCAAAGCGAGGCGTTGTTGCTTGCGGAGTCCTTCTCGGCTCGTCTCGCTAGTGAGGGCGAACCATGCTGGAGCGGCGTACGTCAATACTGGGCGTATGTACGCCTTGTATATTCCCAGTTTGACGCGCGCCGGGAGTCGGGACGAGAGCACTGGTTTGAGCCTATGGCGGACGACTCTACCCTGCGAGGCGACATTGCGGGCGTGAGGTCCCATAGTGAGTCGTCTGTCGATGGTCACCCCCAGGTACTTAGCCCGGGGGGCCCAATCGATCTCGACTCCGCTGAGTTTCAGACGTGGTGGTAGAGGGCAACAGCCGGTAATCAATGCTTGCGTCTTACCCACGTTAACCGACAGTCGCCACTTGGCGAGCCAGCCGGGAATCAGGTCTAGCGCGCGCTGCATCTTCGTCGCCGCGTACTTTGCGTTGAGTGACGTTGTTATGTACGCGGCGTCGTCGGCATACAGCGCGAGCGTGGCATCTGTTGATGTAGGTATGTCGTCGGTGTAACGTGAGTAACACGCCGGCGAGACACAGCTACCTTGCGGTACGCCCGCTAGGATAGGTCTAGGGGCGGATAGTGCCCCGTCGACCACCACTCTGAAACACCTGTTGGACAGGAAAGCTTGCACCACTTTTACTAAGCGACGGGGCGCGCTTGAGGTGGCTAGTTTGAATACTAGCCCTTCGTGCCAAACTCTGTCGAACGCCTTTTCCATGTCGAGGAATACTGCTACCCCGTACTCTCTCTTGTTCATCGCTGATGACAGGAGGTGCAGTACCCTCGACAACTGGAGCGTCGTGCTGTGCTCCGCACGAAACCCGAATTGTTCAGGGCGCGGAGAGATGTGAGGCGACAGGTGTCGCAGCAGGAGTTGCTCGAACACCTTAGAGATCGCTGAGAGGAGGGTGATCGGCCGATAGCTCTCCGGTTTCAGCGGGTTCTTTCCCGCCTTGGGCAGCATAATGACGCGCCCCTCCTTCCAAGATGCGGGGAAGGCCCCCGTGCGCAGTATACCCGTGTACAGGCGCGCCAGGGCCGCAACAGTACGGTACGGCAAGTGGCGCAGCGCTGCGTTGGTTATACCGTCGGCACCGGGGGCCTTACGTGGCTTGGTTCGTAGGATGGCGCGTCTAACTGCGCCAGGCGAGAAATAGACGGGGTCTTCGTCGGGGGCTATCGGCGTCGCGAAGTAGTCTCTAAGGTGTTGCTCGACTGCTGCGACATGGTCGTGCTCAGTGGTCGGATTCGGGCGGAACTGACGCTCCAGGTGCTCTGCGAAGAGCTCGGCGCGGTCCTCGGCTACGTACTTAAGGGCCCCGTCGTCGGCTTGCAGAGGGCGTACCGGAGCTGGGGTGTTTGTGAGCTGGCGGCACAGTCTGTGTGTCGCCGTCCAGTCACATGCTGCTGAGTCAATACGTTCCTCCCAGCTCTCGGTGTCTAGGGCCTCTAGTTCGGTCTTTACCTTTGCCGCAAGTCGATTAAGTTGCGTTTTAATAATAGGGCAACGCAACTGTTGCCACTGCTTGCGTAGGCGCCTCTTACGAGTGATCAAAGCATGTACTCGGGGAGGTAGGGGGGGCTGTAGCCCTCTCCCCTGCGGCTGGGATGTTGTCGTCGCCTCTGCCAAGGCGCTCTTCACGCAAGCAGTGATGTCGTCCGCTAGTAGGTCGACGTCTGCGGCGGCAAAGATGGGCCGAGTTGGCGTAGTGGTCGCAAGCTTTTCAGCGAAGGACGTCCAATCCGTGCATCGACGTGGCGCTAGGGGTTTCACTCGGGTCGGCATACCCGATAGGACGACGAGTACAGGATGGTGATCGGACTGTAGCTCGTCGTCCAAGACCTGTTGCGTGATCTGGCAGCGCAGGCCCGCATGGATCACAATGTCCAGCACGTCGGGCATGTGCAGTGGGTTTTCTGGGTAGTGAGTGGGCGTCTCAGGGCCGGACACTGTGTATCCATGGGCCTCCGCGTCCGCGAAGAGCCGTCTCCCCTCACTGTTTTGTTGCAGGGCGTTCCACGCCGGGTGCTTGCAGTTCATGTCGCCGGCGAGGATTGCTGGCGACTCGGAGGCTGCTAGGGTGGCCCTCAGCTCGTTGAGGTCCAGTCGAGCCGAGGGCGGCTTGTAGCAAGCATACAAGCGGATGTCCTCGCCGGCAACGTGCAGTTGAACGCCCTGCACGTAGAGCGAGTTGAGTGACGGTGAGGGGGCCTCCTGGTGGACGACTCTTCTCCTTACTAGCACCGCCAGACCACGGTACCGGGTGTTGTTCGCCGACCTTTCATCCCTCCTGTAAACAAGGAAACCCGGGAACCTGACCCTATCTTCAGGCCCCAGGTGCGTCTCGCTTATCAGCGCCACGTCGATATTCTGTTCCCTCAGGAGAAGGCGGAGTGGGGCGACCTTGTCCCGAAGGCCCCGGGCGTTCCAGTGGAGCACCCTTAACGGCCTAGCCATGGCACAAGGTAAGTAACTTGGCCAGGCCGTCAAGGATGACCTGCTCCGGGCTCTGCCCCTGTCTGATGGCCTTAATTAAGTCCATCAGCAGTTGTATCGCGCAGGTCGTGATTTCAGAGCTGGGGGCCCCCTTGGGGGCGATGTTGGTGGTGGTCGTGGTGTTGGGGGTTGTAGCGGGGGTGCGTTTGGCCTGCACCCCGCTAGCGCCAGCTTTGACGCTCTTCGTCCCCTTCACGACCTGCGTCCCCCTCTGTGGAGGGGCAGACTTCGGGCCTTGATCCTCCTTCCGGGTCGCTGGGGGCTTAGGTTTGCCCTTCCTACCCCCACTCTTCCTCTTCCTCCGCCGGGAGGAGGTGGCCTCCCCGCGTACAGTGGGCCCGTTTGCAGCCGCCATCAAAGACGCGCCTTGGTCCCGCTCGGGTTCCTTCACTTGCCCCTGAGTTTCTTGTGCGGTGGGTTGTTGTCGGCGCGTCGATGTCGACGTGATGGCGACTGTACCCGCCCGCTTGTTCCGTATCTCCCTTTGGAATACGGGGCACCTGACATGGCACGCTGGATGCGGGCCCCCGCAATTCGCGCAGGTGGCCGGCTCCTCTCTGGGGCGTGGACAGTCTCTCGCTACGTGCCCCTCTCCGCATCTAACGCAGGCGAGCGGGCGGTGGCACTGGTGCGACGAGTGCCTGAATTTCTGGCACCGGTGACATTGTGCGGGCCCACGTTTGCCACGCCATGCCTCAATCTTGACCCCCCGCATGTTCATAAACACTTGGGTGTCGTAGATCCGGCGCACGTCCTCCGTACGCCGCAGCACGACGTGGAAAACACAGCCGGGTTTTCCTTGGCGTCCCCTTATGTGACGCACGTACTCCGGCTCGTATCCTAGTACGCGGAGTTCCTCCCCTATCTCCTGGGGGTCAGTGTCGGCAGGCAACCCCCGGATGGCTACTTTCACATTTTTGTCCGCTGGTAGGGAATAGGCGAACCAGCTGACGCCCTCTTCCTTCTCCAGCGCCGTCAGGTAGCGCTGGACCAGCCGGTACTCATCCTCGGACTCGGGCGAGAATCGAACCCCCGAGCCGTAGGGGCGAGCGTTGGGCGGCCGGCCTAGCTTGGCAGCCAGTTGCCTGAAGTGCAACGCCCAATTGGGTAATTTTTCCACTACCAGCGGTGGGTAGCGGGGCTTCTTCCTTTGCCCCTTTGCCGGTGCCGAGTTCGAATCGGCGGGGGCGGGCGCGGGGGCAGCACTGGCGACACTGTTTACATTAACAGGTAGGCCACTTACCTTGTTAAGTACGTCCGTGTTTGCCTGAGGCGAGCGGGTGCCGCAGTACCGCTTGGCTCCCTCAGTTGCCTCGTCCGAGCTCCGTCTGCGACGTTGAGGCCTGGTCACCATCTCCAGGTCTTCCGTCGACGGGGTTGGGGACATCGGAATCGCCGAACCGATAGGAATCGCTCGCGCTTATATACCTGTGCGAGCGGTCGGATGTAGTGCTAGTGTTCACCCACCCCCTCCCCTACGGAACAATCAACGCGGGCCGCGCAGGTAGAAACATTGCTTCTTGGAAAGGATTTGTTATATATTGTTGTCTTAATAGGGTGTTGTGGTGTCATTCTTTTGCTGAACACCTTTAAATCGAATTTCTTTAAAACTTTTACTGTAAACTTTATTAATTATTTGGCTCATAACGCCCGATCGAGACGTCCGATTCGGCCCGTCTGTGCTTCATTGAATAGGACTCCGTGCCCGCTATGCGTGTGCACCCTTTAAAATGAGCCTTCCATGGGGAATTTTTACACCCGACAGTAAAAAACCGTCCGAGAGAACAATTTTTTTTTCTTCTTTATTCATTTTGTTTATGATTTAAAAATGAAAGCTTGTCGCGAGGTTCATGTACTAATAAGTATAAATTTTTTTTTCTTTCGCAAACCTCGCGACAAGCTTTTATTTATAAAATCATATTTTTTTGTTACGACTCTATCATTAAGAAGTCGTTGCAGGGAAAGTGTATGGGAAAAAATTAAAAGAATAAAAATTATCATAAAAACAGTCATTTATTGAAAATATTATTTATTATACATTTACATCTTACAAATATAACTTAACCTAATTAAAACGATATATTATGAAGAAACATTAAATTCAACAACTTTATAAAATACAAATCCAAAACTAATAATCCAATTAAAACTAACTTACAACTAATATATACAAACAGGATACAAATAAAACCTAAAAAAACACATCTTCGATCCAATCTCGCACTTCCTCACCTCTACTGGGCCGTGAAAAGAATAAAAATTATCATAAAAACAGTCATTTATTGAAAATATTATTTATTATACATTTACATCTTACAAATATAACTTAACCTAATTAAAACTAACTTACAACTAATATATACAAACAGGATACAAATAAAACCTAAAAAAACACATCTTCGATCCAATCTCGCACTTCCTCACCTCTACTGGGCCGTGACGGCTGGATTCTGAACTCACCGTATACCGCCCATGTGGCGTATACGAGATACAGTATATTGTCCAGCTCGTCTTTCTTGCCGCGGAAGTGCCTTATTAGTTTGTGAAATATCTCACTATCCCTCCGATGGAATTCGAGAAAATCGACAAGTGTTTGAACGCGCACCGGATCAAGCCACTGCGAGAAATGGTTAGCGTCGTCCAGAGGTGCGCACGTTCGTCTCACTTTGTCGAAGTTCTTCAAAATCGTCTTATGTTTCTCGAGCTCGTCGCTGAGTCGCCTTTCGTACGTCCTCCAGTTGTTCAGAGATACGCGGTCCCGGTATCTCCTATTCGCCAACTTCCAAAAATCAGCTTGGAGTTTGAGATCCCAAACGTAGTCGGGAATATATCGGAGTCGTACTTTTTCGAGGTCCGCTTTCGATACCTTGCGTGTGAAAGCAAGCGTAAAAACAACCTCGTACTCCTCGTCTGAGATCTTCCCGACGATATTGTATGGCGATAACTCCGTAACTTGTGCCATCGTTAAGGCTAAGTAAACTTTGCTGATTAATAAAAAAAAGCGACGTGACGTGTGAACACTCCAAAGGTTAACAGAAGACTGCGTGAACCGATAGGAATCGCTCGCGCTTATATACCTGTGCGAGCGGTCGGATGTAGTGCTAGTGTTCACCCACCCCCTCCCCTACGGAACAATCAACGCGGGCCGCGCAGGTAGAAACATTGCTTCTTGGAAAGGATTTGTTATATATTGTTGTCTTAATAGGGTGTTGTGGTGTCATTCTTTTGCTGAACACCTTTAAATCGAATTTCTTTAAAACTTTTACTGTAAACTTTATTAATTATTTGGCTCATAACGCCCGATCGAGACGTCCGATTCGGCCCGTCTGTGCTTCATTGAATAGGACTCCGTGCCCGCTATGCGTGTGCACCCTTTAAAATGAGCCTTCCATGGGGAATTTTTACACCCGACAGTAAAAAACCGTCCGAGAGAACAATTTTTTTTTCTTCTTTATTCATTTTGTTTATGATTTAAAAATGAAAGCTTGTCGCGAGGTTCATGTACTAATAAGTATAAATTTTTTTTTCTTTCGCAAACCTCGCGACAAGCTTTTATTTATAAAATCATATTTTTTTGTTACGACTCTATCATTAAGAAGTCGTTGCAGGGAAAGTGTATGGGAAAAAATTAAAAGAATAAAAATTATCATAAAAACAGTCATTTATTGAAAATATTATTTATTATACATTTACATCTTACAAATATAACTTAACCTAATTAAAACTAACTTACAACTAATATATACAAACAGGATACAAATAAAACCTAAAAAAACACATCTTCGATCCAATCTCGCACTTCCTCACCTCTACTGGGCCGTGACGGCTGGATTCTGAACTCACCGTATACCGCCCATGTGGCGTATACGAGATACAGTATATTGTCCAGCTCGTCTTTCTTGCCGCGGAAGTGCCTTATTAGTTTGTGAAATATCTCACTATCCCTCCGATGGAATTCGAGAAAATCGACAAGTGTTTGAACGCGCACCGGATCAAGCCACTGCGAGAAATGGTTAGCGTCGTCCAGAGGTGCGCACGTTCGTCTCACTTTGTCGAAGTTCTTCAAAATCGTCGTATGTTTCTCGAGCTCGTCGCTGAGTCGCCTTTCGTACGTCCTCCAGTTGTTCAGAGATACGCGGTCCCGGTATCTCCTATTCGCCAACTTCCAAAAATCAGCTTGGAGTTTGAGATCCCAAACGTAGTCGGGAATATATCGGAGTCGTACTTTTTCGAGGTCCGCTTTCGATACCTTGCGTGTGAAAGCAAGCGTAAAAACAACCTCGTACTCCTCGTCTGAGATCTTCCCGACGATATTGTATGGCGATAACTCCGTAACTTGTGCCATCGTTAAGGCTAAGTAAACTTTGCTGATTAATAAAAAAAAGCGACGTGACGTGTGAACACTCCAAAGGTTAACAGAAGACTGCGTGAACCGATAGGAATCGCTCGCGCTTATATACCTGTGCGAGCGGTCGGATGTAGTGCTAGTGTTCACCCACCCCCTCCCCTACGGAACAATCAACGCGGGCCGCGCAGGTAGAAACATTGCTTCTTGGAAAGGATTTGTTATATATTGTTGTCTTAATAGGGTGTTGTGGTGTCATTCTTTTGCTGAACACCTTTAAATCGAATTTCTTTAAAACTTTTACTGTAAACTTTATTAATTATTTGGCTCATAACGCCCGATCGAGACGTCCGATTCGGCCCGTCTGTGCTTCATTGAATAGGACTCCGTGCCCGCTATGCTTGTGCACCCTTTAAAATGAGCCTTCCATGGGGAATTTTTACACCCGACAGTAAAAAACCGTCCGAGAGAACAATTTTTTTTTCTTCTTTATTCATTTTGTTTATGATTTAAAAATGAAAGCTTGTCGCGAGGTTCATGTACTAATAAGTATAAATTTTTTTTTCTTTCGCAAACCTCGCGACAAGCTTTTATTTATAAAATCATATTTTTTTGTTACGACTCTATCATTAAGAAGTCGTTGCAGGGAAAGTGTATGGGAAAAAATTAAAAGAATAAAAATTATCATAAAAACAGTCATTTATTGAAAATATTATTTATTATACATTTACATCTTACAAATATAACTTAACCTAATTAAAACTAACTTACAACTAATATATACAAACAGGATACAAATAAAACCTAAAAAAACACATCTTCGATCCAATCTCGCACTTCCTCACCTCTACTGGGCCGTGACGGCTGGATTCTGAACTCACCGTATACCGCCCATGTGGCGTATACGAGATACAGTATATTGTCCAGCTCGTCTTTCTTGCCGCGGAAGTGCCTTATTAGTTTGTGAAATATCTCACTATCCCTCCGATGGAATTCGAGAAAATCGACAAGTGTTTGAACGCGCACCGGATCAAGCCACTGCGAGAAATGGTTAGCGTCGTCCAGAGGTGCGCACGTTCGTCTCACTTTGTCGAAGTTCTTCAAAATCGTCTTATGTTTCTCGAGCTCGTCGCTGAGTCGCCTTTCGTACGTCCTCCAGTTGTTCAGAGATACGCGGTCCCGGTATCTCCTATTCGCCAACTTCCAAAAATCAGCTTGGAGTTTGAGATCCCAAACGTAGTCGGGAATATATCGGAGTCGTACTTTTTCGAGGTCCGCTTTCGATACCTTGCGTGTGAAAGCAAGCGTAAAAACAACCTCGTACTCCTCGTCTGAGATCTTCCCGACGATATTGTATGGCGATAACTCCGTAACTTGTGCCATCGTTAAGGCTAAGTAAACTTTGCTGATTAATAAAAAAAAGCGACGTGACGTGTGAACACTCCAAAGGTTAACAGAAGACTGCGTGAACCGATAGGAATCGCTCGCGCTTATATACCGGGAGAGGCAATCGCTACGTCCCCGCAAGGGGACGTGGCGAGCGGCTTCGGGGCTTCGCCCCCTGGCCGCGGAGTCCTACCGCGGCCCGTTAAAACGGGCCCGTCGTTGTGTGGCCTAACAGTGGGCCTAGCTTATGTAGAGCGGTAGGGCTCTATGTGTAACTGTATGTATATGTGTACTGTAGGCGCGTTACGGCGCTACGTTGATATAGCGCCGACTCTTCACGACACACCGGCGGTCAGTCGCCGCCAGGTGAAACCCCTAGTTACCTAGAGGAAGCCCAGCGGGGGACGACCTGCGACAGGTGTGCCGGCTTGTTACGAACCTACAGTAGGCATGAAACACTCGTCTAACCCGCTTCCAGAGCGAGCCGGTCACGTGTTAGACCGCAGTGTCGACTTATGTTTGAGTGTGAGCAACATTGTATGTGTGTCATTACTCAGTGCACGTGCACCGAATAGTAAGCTTACGCTATCTACTCGGTGCGTGAGTTTGGCGAGTGAGTAGTGGTGAATGTGTGGTCGATTTGTACCGTGCCTATATTAACTTAGAACACGGTACTTATCGGGATGCGTGTAGCATGTAGAGTCTTATTGTTTGAGTAGGTCGCGTGTAGACTGGTACGACCTACTCAGGCGTCAATCCGGGGATGTTGGGGACTCGCTGTCCGCAATCAAGTAGCGGGGGAGTCGTCTCGCGTCAGGTGGGCGCGCGTGCCAGGGTGCCAGGTGCTTGATGTGCGGCCAAGCTGAGGCATCGGCACGCGCGAACATTACCTTCGCGAGGCGCCGCACAAACTCTTCCAGGCTCTCAATCCCGAGGTCTCGATGAATAATATCGTTCCTCACGTAGCGAGGGGCGTTGACGACTCTACGCAAGGCAAGGTTCTGCTGCCTGCGGAGTTCATCTCGGCTCGACTCACTAGTGAGGGCGTACCAAGCTGGGGCGGCGTACGTCAACACTGGGCGAATATAGGTCTTGTAAATGCCCAGTTTGACGCGCGCCGGGAGTCGGGACGAGAGCACTGGTTTGAGTCTATGGCGGACGACTCTACCCTGCGAGGTGACATTGCGAACATGCGGTCCCATTGTGAGCCGACGATCGATGGTCACACCCAGGTACTTGGCCCGGGGCGTCCAATCGATCTCGGCTCCGCTGAGTTTCAGACGTGGTGGGAGGGGGCTAGAGCCGGTAATCAGGGCCTGCGTCTTACCCACGTTAACCGACAGTCGCCACTTGGCGAGCCAGCCGGGTATGAGGTCTAGCGCGCGCTGCATCTTCGTCGCCGCGTACTTTGCGTTGAGTGATGTTGTTATGTACGCGGCGTCGTCGGCATACAGCGCGAGCGTGGCATCCTGTGTCGTTGGTATGTCGTCGGTGTAACGTGAGTAACACGCTGGCGAGACGCAGCTACCTTACGGTACGCCCGCTAGGATAGGTCTAGGGGCGGATAGCGCCCCGTCGACCACCACTCTGAAACACCTGTCAGACAGGAAAGCTTGGACCACTTTGACGACGCGACGGGGCGCGCTAGAGGTGGCGAGCTTATAAATAAGCCCTTCATGCCAAACTCTATCAAAGGCCTTTTCCATGTCGAGGAATACTGCTACCCCGTATTCTCGCTTGTTCAACGCTGCCGACAAGAGGTGCAGTACCCTCGACAATTGGAGCGTCGTACTATGCTCCGCACGGAACCCGAATTGCTCTGGACGCGGAGAGATGTGTGGGGTGAGATGTCGCAGCAGGAGTTGCTCGAACACCTTAGAGATTGCGGAGAGGAGGGTGATCGGCCGATAGCTCTCCGGTTTCAACGGGTTCTTTCCCGCCTTGGGCAGCATTATGACGCGCCCTTCCTTCCAGGATGCGGGGAAGGCCCCCGTGCGCAGTATACCCGTGAACAGGCGCGCCAGGGCCGCAACAGTACGGTACGGCAGGTGGCGCAGCGCTGTGTTGGTAATACCGTCGGCACCGGGGGCCTTGCGTGGTTTTGTACGTAGGATGGCGCGACTAACTGCGCCAGGCGAGAAATAGACGGGTTCTTCGTCGGGGGCTATCGGCGTCGCAAAGTAGTCTCTAAGGTGTTGCTCGACTGCTGCGACATGGTCGAGCTCGGTGGTCGGGTTCGGGCGGAACTGACGCTCCAAGTGCTCTGCGAAGAGCTCGGCACGGTCCTCAGCTACATACCTGAGGGCCCCGTCGTCGGTCTGCAGAGGGCGTACCGGAGTTGGGGTGTTTGTGAGTTGGCGGCACAGTCTGTGTGTCGCCGTCCAGTCACAAGCTGCTGCGTCGATTCGTTCCTCCCAACTCTCGGTGGCCAGAGCGTCCAACTCGGTCTTCACCTTAGCCGCGAGACGGTTGAGTTGCGCCTTCAGTACAGGGCAACGCAACCGTTGCCACTGCTTGCGTAGGCGCCTCTTTTGCGTTATCAATGCGTGGATTCGGGGTGGTAGGGGGGGCTGTAGCCCTCTCCCCTGCGACTGAGAGGTGGTAGTCGCCTCCTCCAAGGCGCTCTTCACGCAAGCAGTGATGTCGTCCGCGAGAAGGTCGACATCTGCGGCGGTAGAGACAGGCCGAGTGGGCGTTGTGGTCGCAAGCTTTTCAGCGAACTTAGCCCAGTCAGTTAATCGACGTGGCGCTAGGGGCTTTAGTCGGGTCGGCATACCCGATAGGACGACGAGCACAGGATGGTGATCGGACTGTAGCTCGTCGTCGATGACCTGATGGGTGATCTGGCAGCGCAGGCCCGCATGGATCACAATGTCCAGCACGTCGGGCATGTGCAGCGGGTTGTCCGGGTAATGTGTGGGCGTCTCAGGGCCGGACACTGTGTATCCATGGGCCTCCGCGTCCGCGAAGAGCCGTCTCCCCTCGTTATTTTGTTGCAGGGCGTTCCATGCAGGGTGCTTGCAGTTCATGTCGCCGGCGAGGATTGCTGGCGACTCGGAGGCTGCTAGGGTGGCCCTCAGCTCGTTTAGGTCTAGTCGAACTGAGGGCGGCTTATAACAAGCGTATAGACGAATGTCCTCGCCGGCAACGTGCAATTGAACGCCCAGAACATATAGCGTGTTGAACGCTAACGAGGGGGCCTCCTGATGGACGACTCTTCTCCTCACTAGCACCGCCAGACCACGGTACCGGGTGTTGGTAGCCGACCTTTCATCCTGTCTGTAAACGAGGTAACCCGGGAACCTGACCCTATCTTCAGGCCCCAGGTGCGTCTCGCTTATCAGCGCCACGTCGACATCTTGTTCCCTCAGGAGAAGGCGGAGTGGGGCGACCTTGTCCCGAAGGCCCCGGGCGTTCCAGTGGAGCACCCTCAACGGCCTAGCCATGGCACAAGGTGAGTAGCTTGGCCAGGCCGTCGAGGATGACCTGCTCCGGGCTCTGCCCCTCCCTGATGGCCTTCATCAGGTCCATCAGCAGTTGTATGGCGCAGGTCGTGATTTCAGAATTTTTGGCCCCCCTGGGGGCGCTGCTGCTGGTGGTCGTCGCGCTGGGGGTACTTGCGGGGGCACGTTTTTGTTGTGCCCCGCTGGTGCCAGCCTGTGCACCTTTCCTCCCCTTCACGACCTGCGTCCCCTTCGATGGGGGGGCAGACTTCGGGACTACTAACCCCTGTTGGGTCGCTGGGGGCTTGGACTGGCCTTTCCTGCCCCCTTTCCTCCTCTTCCTCCGCCGGGAGGAGGTGGCCTCCCCGCGTACAGTGGGCCCGTTAGCTGCCGCCATCAGCGACTCGCCCTGGTCCCGCTCGTGCTCCTGCACTTGCGTGGGTGGTGGTGGTGGATCGCGACGTGTAGAGGACGAGGTGATGGCGACAGTCCCCGCACGCCTGTTCCTGATTTCCCGTTGGAAAACGGGGCACTTGACGTGGCACGCCGGATGCGGGCCACCGCAGTTTGCGCACGTGGCCGGCTCCTCTCGCGGTCGTGGACAGTCTCGAGCTGAGTGCCCCTCTCCGCATCGAACGCAGGCGAGCGGGCGGTGGCATTGGTGCGACGAGTGCCTAAATTTCTGGCACCTATGACACTGGGCGGGCCCACGTTTGCCACGCCATGCCTCAATTTTGACACCCCGCATGTTCAAAAACACTTGGGTGTCATAAATTCGGCGCACGTCCTCCGTACGCCGCAGCACGACGTGAAATACGCAGCCGGGTTTTCCTTGGCGCCCCCTAATGTGGCGCACGTACTCCGGCTCGTACCCCAGTACGCGAAGCTCCTCCTCTATCTCCTGAGGGTTAGTGTCTGCTGGTAGCCCCCTGATGGCTACCTTCATATTCCTCTCCGCTGGTAGGGAGTAGGCAAACCAACTTATGCCACCCTCCTTCTCCAGTACCGTCAAATACCGCTGGATGAAGCGGTATTCTTCCTCGGACTCGGGCGAGAATCGAACCCCCGAGCCGTAGGGGCGAGCGTTGGGCGGCCGTCCCAGCTTGGCGGCGATCTCCCTGAAGTGGGACGCCCAGTTCGGAAGCCTCTCCACTACCAGCGGTGGGTAGCGCGGCTTCTTCCTTTGCCCCTGCTTTGCCGGTGCCGAGTTCGAATCGGCGGGGGCGGGGGCGGGGGTTGCACTAGCGACACTTTTATTATTAGTGGGTTGGCCACTTACCTCACTATCAATAATAATCTCCGTGTTTTGTGGGGGCGAGCGAGTCCCACAGTACCGCTTCGCTCCTCCACTTGCCTCGTCCGAGCTCCTTCTCCTACGTTGGGGCCTGGTCACCATCTCCAGGTCGTCCATCGATGGGGTAGGGGACAACGGGGTGTCCTGCGTTCTAAAGTCGCGCACCTCACTATCACTGCACGACGCGAGCGACATACTCGAGCCTGCGAGCGACGAACAGGCCGAGAGCATTGCCGGCGAGTCATAAGCGGCGGTACGCGGCGGCGCCGGGGGGCGATATAGTGGCGTCATGGTCGTTTGAGACGATCCTGGGCGAAGTCTGGGGTCCCTAGAGCCACTATTTGTGCCAACACTCAACGGTTGTTGCACAACGGACGCACCAAACACGGCACTCGCGGTATACACTTCAGGTCGCGGCACTTCAATACGCGATCCGGGCAGAGGCGCTCCCCTACCGTCTCGCTGCGACCGCTCTGTTGGGAGAGCGGGTGGGTGTGGCGGGGGTCGGGCGGGCGCGGGTCGATCGCGTGCCGCCGCTGCGCGCCTAGCGGGTGTGAGTGGGGCGGGCGGGGGGAAGCGATCGGGCTTCGCTGTTGTCCGTCCGCTAGTTGGCGCCACTTGTGGCTTGGTTGCCCGTGGAGCACAGGTGGATTGGAGCAAAGCTGGATTAGGGGCAGCCATATCCGCGTATGTTGCCCGCTTTAGTGTTGTTGCCTGCTGTTGGTGCGGTTGTAGATGCAGGTACGGCCGCTCAACCGAAGAAAGAGGGGTATTACGTTCGCCTGACGGTGGGTCTGCAGGTTTTTTCCTTCAACCCTCTTTCTTCTCGGCCGTTTTCTTGGTCGTTTTCTTCATCGTCGTAGTCGCAGACGTAGAAGGGCCGGTCGGCGCTGGGCCCGACAGCATTCCCCGTATATTCGGGAGTGATGTTGCCCGGTCCAGCGTAGGTCGGTCCTAGTCGTCTTCATCTTTCTTCGGCATCTTCAAATTTTAGGCGTAGCCTCCGTGACCGCTTCGGCGCGTATTCACACCGAGGAGAGCGCGGGGGTTAGGCCTCCCCTTTGTGCTGGCGCCGGTACAAATCGAAATTTGTACCAACGACAACACAAACGGTTGACCTGGTTCAAATTTGAACCGGCAACGGTCCGTACGGAGCAGTGCACGAACAAGTGGGTAATTTGAGAACACTGGTCACTTCACTTTACTTCACTTTCTTCACTGTAGCTAATCGCGACGCCCCCGCAAGGGGGCGTGGCGAGCGGTTTCGGGGCTTCGCCCCCTGACCGCGGAGTCCTACCGCGGCCCGTTAAAACGGACCCGTCGTTAGGTGGCCTACTAGTGGCCTAGCTAACTAGAGCGATAGAGCTCTATGTGTATCTGTATGTATGTGTGTACTGTAGGCGCGTTACGGCGCTACGTTGATATAGCGCCGACTCTTCACGACACACCGGCGGTCAGTCGCCGCCAGGTGAAACCCCTAGTTACCTAGAGGAAGCCCAGCGGGGGACGACCTGCGACAGGTGTGCCGGCTTGTTACGAACCTACAGTAGGCATGAAACACTCGTCTAACCCGCTTCCAGAGCGAGCCGGTCACGTGTTAGACCGCAGTGTCGACTTATGTTTGTGTGTGAGCAACATTGTATGTGTGACATTACTCAGTGCACGTGCACCGAATAGTAAGCCTAAGCTATCTACTCGGTGCGTGAGTTTGGCGAATGAGTAGTGGTGAATGTATGGGCGATTTGTACCGTGCCTATATTAACTTAGCACACGGTACTTATCGGGGTGCGTGTAGTATGTGGAGTCTTATTGTTTGAGTAGGTCGCGTGTAGACTGGTACGACCTACTCAGGCGTCAATCCGGGGAAGTTGGGGACTCACTGCCCGCAATTAGATCGCGGGGGAGTCGTCTCGCGTCAGGTGGGCGCGCGTGCCAGGGTGCCAGGTGCTTGACGTGGGGCCAAGCTGAGGCGTCGGCACGCGCGAACATACCCTTCGCGAGGCGCCGCACAAACTCGTCCAGGCTCTCAATCCCGAGGTCTCGCTGTATAATGTCGTTCCTCACGTAGCGAGGGGCGTCGACGACTCTACGCAAAGCGAGGCGTTGTTGCTTGCGGAGTCCTTCTCGGCTCGTCTCGCTAGTGAGGGCGAACCATGCTGGAGCGGCGTACGTCAATACCGGGCGTATGTACGCCTTGTATATTCCCAGTTTGACGCGCGCCGGGAGTCGGGACGAGAGCACTGGTTTGAGCCTATGGCGGACGACTCTACCCTGCGAGGCGACATTGCGGGCGTGAGGTCCCATAGTGAGTCTTCTGTCGATGGTCACCCCCAGGTACTTAGCCCGGGGGGCCCAATCGATCTCGACTCCGCTGAGTTTCAGACGTGGTGGTAGAGGGCAACAGCCGGTAATCAATGCTTGCGTCTTACCCACGTTAACCGACAGTCGCCACTTGGCGAGCCAGCCGGGAATTGTGTCTAGCGCGCGCTGCATCTTCGTCGCCGCGTACTTTGCGTTGAGTGACGTTGTTATGTACGCGGCGTCGTCGGCATACAGCGCGAGCGTGGCATCTGCAGTTGTAGGTATGTCGTCGGTGTAACGTGAGTAACACGCCGGCGAGACACAGCTACCTTGCGGTACGCCCGCTAGGATAGGTCTAGGGGCGGATAGTGCCCCGTCGACCACCACTCTGAAACACCTGTTGGACAGGAAAGCTTGCACCACTTTTACTAAGCGACGGGGCGCGCTTGAGGTGGCTAGTTTGTATACTAGCCCTTCGTGCCAAACTCTGTCGAACGCCTTTTCCATGTCGAGGAATACTGCTACCCCGTACTCTCTCTTGTTCATCGCTGATGACAGGAGGTGCAGTACCCTCGACAACTGGAGCGTCGTGCTGTGCTCCGCACGAAACCCGAATTGTTCAGGGCGCGGAGAGATGTGAGGCGACAGGTGTCGCAGCAGGAGTTGCTCGAACACCTTAGAGATCGCTGAGAGGAGGGTGATCGGCCGATAGCTCTCCGGTTTCAGCGGGTTCTTTCCCGCCTTGGGCAGCATAATGACGCGCCCCTCGCGCTTATATACCTGTGCGAGCGGTCGGATGTAGTGCTAGTGTTCACCCACCCCCTCCCCTACGGAACAATCAACGCGGGCCGCGCAGGTAGAAACATTGCTTCTTGGAAAGGATTTGTTATATATTGTTGTCTTAATAGGGTGTTGTGGTGTCATTCTTTTGCTGAACACCTTTAAATCGAATTTCTTTAAAACTTTTACTGTAAACTTTATTAATTATTTGGCTCATAACGCCCGATCGAGACGTCCGATTCGGCCCGTCTGTGCTTCATTGAATAGGACTCCGTGCCCGCTATGCGTGTGCACCCTTTAAAATGAGCCTTCCATGGGGAATTTTTACACCCGACAGTAAAAAACCGTCCGAGAGAACAATTTTTTTTTCTTCTTTATTCATTTTGTTTATGATTTAAAAATGAAAGCTTGTCGCGAGGTTCATGTACTAATAAGTATAAATTTTTTTTTCTTTCGCAAACCTCGCGACAAGCTTTTATTTATAAAATCATATTTTTTTGTTACGACTCTATCATTAAGAAGTCGTTGCAGGGAAAGTGTATGGGAAAAAATTAAAAGAATAAAAATTATCATAAAAACAGTCATTTATTGAAAATATTATTTATTATACATTTACATCTTACAAATATAACTTAACCTAATTAAAACTAACTTACAACTAATATATACAAACAGGATACAAATAAAACCTAAAAAAACACATCTTCGATCCAATCTCGCACTTCCTCACCTCTACTGGGCCGTGACGGCTGGATTCTGAACTCACCGTATACCGCCCATGTGGCGTATACGAGATACAGTATATTGTCCAGCTCGTCTTTCTTGCCGCGGAAGTGCCTTATTAGTTTGTGAAATATCTCACTATCCCTCCGATGGAATTCGAGAAAATCGACAAGTGTTTGAACGCGCACCGGATCAAGCCACTGCGAGAAATGGTTAGCGTCGTCCAGAGGTGCGCACGTTCGTCTCACTTTGTCGAAGTTCTTCAAAATCGTCTTATGTTTCTCGAGCTCGTCGCTGAGTCGCCTTTCGTACGTCCTCCAGTTGTTCAGAGATACGCGGTCCCGGTATCTCCTATTCGCCAACTTCCAAAAATCAGCTTGGAGTTTGAGATCCCAAACGTAGTCGGGAATATATCGGAGTCGTACTTTTTCGAGGTCCGCTTTCGATACCTTGCGTGTGAAAGCAAGCGTAAAAACAACCTCGTACTCCTCGTCTGAGATCTTCCCGACGATATTGTATGGCGATAACTCCGTAACTTGTGCCATCGTTAAGGCTAAGTAAACTTTGCTGATTAATAAAAAAAAGCGACGTGACGTGTGAACACTCCAAAGGTTAACAGAAGACTGCGTGAACCGATAGGAATCGCTCGCGCTTATATACCTGTGCGAGCGGTCGGATGTAGTGCTAGTGTTCACCCACCCCCTCCCCTACGGAACAATCAACGCGGGCCGCGCAGGTAGAAACATTGCTTCTTGGAAAGGATTTGTTATATATTGTTGTCTTAATAGGGTGTTGTGGTGTCATTCTTTTGCTGAACACCTTTAAATCGAATTTCTTTAAAACTTTTACTGTAAACTTTATTAATTATTTGGCTCATAACGCCCGATCGAGACGTCCGATTCGGCCCGTCTGTGCTTCATTGAATAGGACTCCGTGCCCGCTATGCGTGTGCACCCTTTAAAATGAGCCTTCCATGGGGAATTTTTACACCCGACAGTAAAAAACCGTCCGAGAGAACAATTTTTTTTTCTTCTTTATTCATTTTGTTTATGATTTAAAAATGAAAGCTTGTCGCGAGGTTCATGTACTAATAAGTATAAATTTTTTTTTCTTTCGCAAACCTCGCGACAAGCTTTTATTTATAAAATCATATTTTTTTGTTACGACTCTATCATTAAGAAGTCGTTGCAGGGAAAGTGTATGGGAAAAAATTAAAAGAATAAAAATTATCATAAAAACAGTCATTTATTGAAAATATTATTTATTATACATTTACATCTTACAAATATAACTTAACCTAATTAAAACTAACTTACAACTAATATATACAAACAGGATACAAATAAAACCTAAAAAAACACATCTTCGATCCAATCTCGCACTTCCTCACCTCTACTGGGCCGTGACGGCTGGATTCTGAACTCACCGTATACCGCCCATGTGGCGTATACGAGATACAGTATATTGTCCAGCTCGTCTTTCTTGCCGCGGAAGTGCCTTATTAGTTTGTGAAATATCTCACTATCCCTCCGATGGAATTCGAGAAAATCGACAAGTGTTTGAACGCGCACCGGATCAAGCCACTGCGAGAAATGGTTAGCGTCGTCCAGAGGTGCGCACGTTCGTCTCACTTTGTCGAAGTTCTTCAAAATCGTCTTATGTTTCTCGAGCTCGTCGCTGAGTCGCCTTTCGTACGTCCTCCAGTTGTTCAGAGATACGCGGTCCCGGTATCTCCTATTCGCCAACTTCCAAAAATCAGCTTGGAGTTTGAGATCCCAAACGTAGTCGGGAATATATCGGAGTCGTACTTTTTCGAGGTCCGCTTTCGATACCTTGCGTGTGAAAGCAAGCGTAAAAACAACCTCGTACTCCTCGTCTGAGATCTTCCCGACGATATTGTATGGCGATAACTCCGTAACTTGTGCCATCGTTAAGGCTAAGTAAACTTTGCTGATTAATAAAAAAAAGCGACGTGACGTGTGAACACTCCAAAGGTTAACAGAAGACTGCGTGAACCGATAGGAATCGCTCGCGCTTATATACCTGTGCGAGCGGTCGGATGTAGTGCTAGTGTTCACCCACCCCCTCCCCTACGGAACAATCAACGCGGGCCGCGCAGGTAGAAACATTGCTTCTTGGAAAGGATTTGTTATATATTGTTGTCTTAATAGGGTGTTGTGGTGTCATTCTTTTGCTGAACACCTTTAAATCGAATTTCTTTAAAACTTTTACTGTAAACTTTATTAATTATTTGGCTCATAACGCCCGATCGAGACGTCCGATTCGGCCCGTCTGTGCTTCATTGAATAGGACTCCGTGCCCGCTATGCGTGTGCACCCTTTAAAATGAGCCCTCCATGGGGAATTTTTACACCCGACAGTAAAAAACCGTCCGAGAGAACAATTTTTTTTTCTTCTTTATTCATTTTGTTTATGATTTAAAAATGAAAGCTTGTCGCGAGGTTCATGTACTAATAAGTATAAATTTTTTTTTCTTTCGCAAACCTCGCGACAAGCTTTTATTTATAAAATCATATTTTTTTGTTACGACTCTATCATTAAGAAGTCGTTGCAGGGAAAGTGTATGGGAAAAAATTAAAAGAATAAAAATTATCATAAAAACAGTCATTTATTGAAAATATTATTTATTATACATTTACATCTTACAAATATAACTTAACCTAATTAAAACTAACTTACAACTAATATATACAAACAGGATACAAATAAAACCTAAAAAAACACATCTTCGATCCAATCTCGCACTTCCTCACCTCTACTGGGCCGTGACGGCTGGATTCTGAACTCACCGTATACCGCCCATGTGGCGTATACGAGATACAGTATATTGTCCAGCTCGTCTTTCTTGCCGCGGAAGTGCCTTATTAGTTTGTGAAATATCTCACTATCCCTCCGATGGAATTCGAGAAAATCGACAAGTGTTTGAACGCGCACCGGATCAAGCCACTGCGAGAAATGGTTAGCGTCGTCCAGAGGTGCGCACGTTCGTCTCACTTTGTCGAAGTTCTTCAAAATCGTCTTATGTTTCTCGAGCTCGTCGCTGAGTCGCCTTTCGTACGTCCTCCAGTTGTTCAGAGATACGCGGTCCCGGTATCTCCTATTCGCCAACTTCCAAAAATCAGCTTGGAGTTTGAGATCCCAAACGTAGTCGGGAATATATCGGAGTCGTACTTTTTCGAGGTCCGCTTTCGATACCTTGCGTGTGAAAGCAAGCGTAAAAACAACCTCGTACTCCTCGTCTGAGATCTTCCCGACGATATTGTATGGCGATAACTCCGTAACTTGTGCCATCGTTAAGGCTAAGTAAACTTTGCTGATTAATAAAAAAAAGCGACGTGACGTGTGAACACTCCAAAGGTTAACAGAAGACTGCGTGAACCGATAGGAATCGCTCGCGCTTATATACCTGTGCGAGCGGTCGGATGTAGTGCTAGTGTTCACCCACCCCCTCCCCTACGGAACAATCAACGCGGGCCGCGCAGGTAGAAACATTGCTTCTTGGAAAGGATTTGTTATATATTGTTGTCTTAATAGGGTGTTGTGGTGTCATTCTTTTGCTGAACACCTTTAAATCGAATTTCTTTAAAACTTTTACTGTAAACTTTATTAATTATTTGGCTCATAACGCCCGATCGAGACGTCCGATTCGGCCCGTCTGTGCTTCATTGAATAGGACTCCGTGCCCGCTATGCGTGTGCACCCTTTAAAATGAGCCTTCCATGGGGAATTTTTACACCCGACAGTAAAAAACCGTCCGAGAGAACAATTTTTTTTTCTTCTTTATTCATTTTGTTTATGATTTAAAAATGAAAGCTTGTCGCGAGGTTCATGTACTAATAAGTATAAATTTTTTTTTCTTTCGCAAACCTCGCGACAAGCTTTTATTTATAAAATCATATTTTTTTGTTACGACTCTATCATTAAGAAGTCGTTGCAGGGAAAGTGTATGGGAAAAAATTAAAAGAATAA
>OY282486.1:18927669-18947603 GCA_958295575.1 Leucania comma | reverse complement strand
GGACATAGAGGGAGCCTTCGACAGCGCTTGGTGGCCAGCTATTAGAGTCCGTCTGGCTGAGGAAAAGTGTCCGATTGGCTTGAGGAGGGTCATCGACAGCTACCTCAAAAATAGAAAGGTCAGGGTCAGGTATGCAGGCGAGGAGTTCAGCAAGGCCACAAATAAGGGCTGCGTCCAGGGTTCCATAGGGGGACCAACATTCTGGAATCTTATACTGGACCCACTTATAAAGAACCTGGAAGCTAGAGATGAATATTGCCAGGCTTTTGCAGACGATGTTGTACTGGTCTTCGACGGTGACACCTCACTGGAGATCCAGGGACGTGTCAATGCCACTCTCGAACATGTTCGGGCGTGGGGTGTACAAAACAAGCTCAAATTTGCTCCGCAGAAAACTAATGCTATGGTTGTCACACGCAAACTAAAATATGACACCCCACGCCTGAGCATGGGCGGGATCGACATTGCCATGTCCAAAGAGATCAAAATCCTGGGTGTCACCGTTGATGACAAGCTAACATTTAATTCACACGTCGCAAATGTCTGCAGAAAGGCAATAGGAATTTATAACCAACTAGCTAAGGCGGCAAAGACCAGCTGGGGACTTCATCCCGAAGTCATAAGAACAATATATGTGGCTACCGTGGAGCCGGTTGTGCTGTACGCTGCCAGTGTATGGGCTCCGGCAGCTGGAAAGTTAGGCGTCGCGAAGCAGTTAGGAGCGGTACAACGTGGAATTGCTCAGAAACTGTGTAAGGCGTACCGAACGGTCTCATTAAATTCTGCACTTGTGCTGGCTGGTATACTGCCTCTCGATCTCCGTGTTCGTGAGGCGGCATCGCTATACGAGGCCAGGAGGGGGATATCTCAGCCAGCACTTGGAGACAGGAAGGTCGAGCAGGCTGCATCGGCAATTGAGGCCCCACACCCCGCGGAGCGAACTGAGCTGGAGCTCATAAGTCTGGTAACTCAAGAGCAACTAGATGCCCAGAACGAACTTGAGGTTCGTATCTTTACGGATGGAAGCAGGATTGGGGGCAAGGTTGGGGCGGCACTCTCCATTTGGAACGGTAATGCCGAAACCAAAGCCCTCAAACTCGCTCTCCCACACTACTCCACCGTATACCAGGCAGAGCTCCTAGCAATATGCGTCGCAACCAGGGAGACGCTAAAACACAGTGCGCGATCGTTTGGAATCTTCAGTGACTCAATGGCGGCCCTCCAAACCATACAAAATTACGACCGACACCACCCACTGGCAGTGGAGGCTAGAGCCAATATTAGGTCTCTCTCAATTCAGAACAAGACTATGACCTTGTTCTGGATCAAGGCTCATGCGGGTATAGATGGCAATGAGAGGGCTGATGAATTAGCCAAAAAGGCCGCTGAGGGTTCCAAACGAAGGCCTGATTATGATCTGTGCCCAGTCTCGTATGTCAAGAGATGTATTCGCGCGTCAACGTTAGACGAGTGGAATCGACGATACGGGTCTGCAGAGACTGCTTCAGTGACCAAGCTTTTCTTCCCGGATGCAGTGGCGGCCTACCGGACAATCAGGAAGTGCAAAATCGACTGCATCGTCACTCAAATTATGACAGGGCACGGTGGGTTCTCAGAATACCTGCACCGTTTCAAGTGTAAAGAGAGCCCATCGTGCATTTGTGACCCTGATGTTGATGAAACGGTGCCACATATATTGTTCAGCTGTCCGGTCTTCGACAGGGAAAGATTCGAAATTGAGCAAAATCTTAATAGCAAACTGGATGCCGAGAACATATCTCAAATAATAGCAGGCAAATATAGAGAGCTACTTTTGGAATATTGCGTGGAAATATGTAGGAAGGTTGTAAAAAGAAATAAAAGTGCATAAGAAAAGATGCTTACATAATATTTTGAGTGATATTACTGTCAAGCGTTGAGCAAGGAGAACATAAAAATAGCTAAATTAAGTTGCCCAAATATGTATAGAAATTGAAAGTAAAGTAGAATGTTAAGAAACTTGTAAGTAGATATAAGAATAGATAAGAAAGTTGTATACTAAAGCATAATTGTAATTAGAAAATAGACTACAGAGATGTTTAAACTGTAATCCAGTATGTAATAGCACTAAGAAATAAAATAAGTAGAAATAAGACAAGCAAAAGAAAAACAGACAAAAAAAGCCTAAATAAAGTAAAACAAACAACAATTGAACAGAAAGATGCTAAAAACGGCAGTCCAGCATGTAATAGTATTAAGAAATAGAGATAAGTAAGAATAAGATACATGTAAATGATAAATAAATATAAGTTATGTTGTTGAGTTTTTCCCAAATAAAAAAAAAATAAAAAGAAGATAACGAAGTAGAATAGATAGAAAGAAGAAGGGCGTCCTACCCTTAAAGAATGAAAGATGACTGAATGCCAGAAAGATAAAGTATGCAGAATGAAAGTGCGAGAAGAATTAAAGCGAGAACTGGTATGAATGTGATAGCTAAGCATAGGCTCCAATTATGTTGGAGATACAAGAAAAAAAAAAAAAAAAAAAAAAAAAAAAAAAAAAAAAAAAAAAAAAAAAAAAAAAAAAACCTAACCTAACCTAACCTAACCTAACCTAACCTAACCTAACCTAACCTAACCTAACCTAACCTAACCTAACCTAACCTAACCTAACCTAACCTAACCTAACCTAACCTAACCTAACCTAACCTAACCTAACCTAACCTAACCTAACCTAACCTAACCTAACCTAACCTAACCTAACCTAACCTAACCTAACCTAACCTAACCTAACCTAACCTAACCTAACCTAACCTAACCTAACCTAACCTAACCTAACCTAACCTAACCTAACCTAACCTAACCTAACCTAACCTAACCTAACCTAACCTAACCTAACCTAACCTAACCTAACCTAACCTAACCTAACCTAACCTAACCTAACCTAACCTAACCTAACCTAACCTAACCTAACCTAACCTAACCTAACCTAACCTAACCTAACCTAACCTAACCTAACCTAACCTAACCTAACCTAACCTAACCTAACCTAACCTAACCTAACCTAACCTAACCTAACCTAACCTAACCTAACCTAACCTAACCTAACCTAACCTAACCTAACCTAACCTAACCTAACCTAACCTAACCTAACCTAACCTAACCTAACCTAACCTAACCTAACCTAACCTAACCTAACCTAACCTAACCTAACCTAACCTAACCTAACCTAACCTAACCTAACCTAACCTAACCTAACCTAACCCAGTTTCCCCCCAACCCTCGTGGTGGTCGGATCGTTTTTAGAGTCGCTCCGTAGTTAAAAATTCAGAAACGTGGTATATTTTCGTCCTATCGTGTTGTGTTATATGTTAAAAGTTGTGGTTTTGAGCGGCGCATCCTATGGTGAAAACAGTTCTTCTCAGAAAACTTGCACTCAAGAGAAAATTCAGAAAAACCGAAGATCACATGAGTTAAAAAGGTTTCGGAGCTATATAACTCTGAAGTCTCATTCGAAGTCAAACCTTTTCTTAATCACATATCTGGAGAGTGCCTTGCCGCATCTTTTGACACTTATCCAGTGAAAATCCATATACCCAGTCCGGAGAAAAGTGGGGAAAACTTCAAAAAATAACCTCAAATTGGACCACGAGGTCGTCGATCCAGACGATATAGAGACCTGATTTTTTGGCAGAAGACATACTTCTATTAAACAAGGAATAAACCGTTGAAACCAGATTTTTACCTTTACTGGAAACGAAGATATTCGAAATAGAAGGCTGAAACTTTGACACTCTGTCCTGAAAAATCTTCAGGCAGGACCCCCCTTTTTTACTGCCGATTCTGCTGCGCGCTCATCTGTGGAGGAGGCCTGCGTTAAGTTAAGATTTTTATCTATTTTATTTTCTAAGATATAAAAGTTTTTAAAAAATTTTAAATTTTTCAAAAAATTTTCACTACAAAGTATTCAAAATTTAAATTTTTATGTTTTTATTAGAAAGGTCAATAATTAAGGCTAATTGTGAAATTTTTTCCAAAATTTTATTTGTAACGGTCACAGAGATATTAAATTTTTTCTAAATTTGTGTCATAATTATTAAAATAATAGAAATAAATTAAAATTGACCCCGGGATCATCCTCAGATTGCATATTGTGAATGGTTTAAGCCCAAATTTGTCCCCAATAGCTCCAGAAACAAAGAAGATAGCATATAGCGGCCATTTTGGTTTCTTTGGTTGCCGCACAAAACTTTGATTATCTCCGGAGCTATTGGTAATAGAAACCTCGGGTTTTCACAGGTCTCCCTGGAATTGAAGCTCGATTATTATTTACTTGTTTTCAGGCGTTTTCGGGACCTGAAATTTTTCAGGCCTGAAACCATTTTGCGCGGGTTGGGAAAGTCAAGCTAAGCACCGCGTTCGAAACCGCAATTCTGTGTGGCCAACGGTTGCGGAGTTATAGTCAATTCAAGTCAGCTTTTGACAGCAGGGCGGCCATCTTGAAAAAGTTTGGCCCACTATAGCTCCGGATCTGGGGGTCGCAGAGAGTTGGCGATTTCATAGTCGTGTTTGGGGAAACAAACTCTACCCGATCCACCTGGTTGCGGGCACTTTAGCGCTGAGAAGTTTCAGGCGCCTGAAAACCGCTCTGCTTGAAAGAGCGGGACGAGCCAGACCGAAAGAGTCTAAGCTCGACTATTTTGCGGTCGAAGG
This sequence comes from Leucania comma, assembly GCA_958295575.1. Taxonomy (NCBI): domain Eukaryota; kingdom Metazoa; phylum Arthropoda; class Insecta; order Lepidoptera; family Noctuidae; genus Leucania; species Leucania comma. Next base: position 18,942,912 of record OY282486.1, on the reverse strand, counting down.
GGTGGAAATTGTAGCGGTTTGAAGACTGACTGTGACAGTTGTCAAACTGTCAAACTGTTTTTCGAACTCGTGCAGCTTTCGAACCAGAGGTCGTAGAAGATTCGGGTTTCTTTTGTAGATGTTGTCTGGCCGCTCCCTAACCGACAAGATATTTTTCAGGAGTTTTCAGGAACCATAAAATTTCAGGCCTGAAACCTACTTCATTAGATAGGTCTCGACCGGCCCATTCAGGAGAGCCTAGGCACGGTTGTGTTCGGACAATTGGTTCCAGAGAAAACCACCGATAACCGGATTCTGGGCGCCACTTTGCTCTGGCAACCAGAATTTTGGACCGGGTTTTCTCGGGAACCTCTTGAGCTAGAGTAGTCGTGTTTGGGTTCATTGGAGAGGGCTTAGGGAGACCTGTCTGGCCGTGAGTAGAGATCGACTCTATGTAGAGTCTCAAAATTTTGTATATTTTTTTTTTTTTTTTTTTTTTTTTTTTTTTTTTTTTTTTTTATTTTTTATTTTTTCTAATCTTTAAAGAACCTGGTTCATGAAAGCTCTCTGACGCTAGATAAAGGTCTGGACCATAAATCTAGAAATAGAGTGACGATACCGAAAATAATCGGTATTATTAACTAATATATAAGGTTGCTTGTATACATTGATACTCTGAAACAAATTTGTTTTACTTGTTTGACGCTTGACCAGTTCTATTGAACGAAAAGTAGACCGTGTTATCTCTACAGGAAACACCGAAATATTTACAAGAGATCTTTACGATCTTTGACGCACTTTTATTTCTTTTATACATATTTACATTTATTTTACACTTTTATAATCTTTTTTTACATCTTTTGACGCCTATCTCCAACATGCTCGGAATAAGGACTCCACTTAAAAAGTCGGATAGTGAGAAATCACCAAAACCCAGAACGTCACCTCCAAGTGTTCGACGTAGCATCGGAGAATGGGAAGCTGTCAAGCCTACAAGCACCAATCTAACTCCCCCCCCAAACACCAAGACGATACAGGCTGGCCCTTCAAAAGTTATTCAGAAACCTCCTGAGTCGCAGGAGAATAAAAATCCCTCAGCGAATTCAAAAAGAACAGAGGACCATATCCCGCCAAAGTTACAGTACGCGGATCGGTCAACAGAAGCAAGGGCCTACCTAAACAGAGCAAAACTCCATCTTAGTAGTTCTAGGAATACTAAGACCGAAATAAAAAACGGCATCACTGAAGCGCTGGACCGGCTATACCAGCTAGTGAAGGAGTCAGAGAGAGAGTTAAAAGTAAAAGGTTCGGGTGGGGGGAAGGAAAGAGTTGAACCCGAAACTGCCGCCACTATCGACGCCGCTCCTCCAACATACGCTGAACAAAGTCTACTGATAACCAGAATAGATGAACACTCTAAGTTGTTACAGGAAAGTAACAAAAAGATGGAGGAATTTAAAGCTCTAATGGAACAAGGAACGACGACAACGTACGCGAGTGTAACTGCGAATCACAGTGCCAAGTCGAATCCAATTCGAAGTACGCTGCACTCCATAGTGGTTACCTCAAAAGACGATACAGAATCAGGGGACGTAGTACTAGATAAAATACGGAAGGCGGTGGATGCAAAGGAGGGATGGGTTAAAGTCGAAAAAGTGAGGAAGGCAAAAGACAGAAAAATTATAATGGGATTTGAGACCAGGGAAGAAAGGAGCAAAATTAAAAATAAATTAGAAGGAAAAAGACCGGACCTCAATGTCGAGGAAATGAAAAACAAGGATCCACTACTGATCCTCAAAAGCGTTCTCTCTGCTAACTCAGATGAGGATGTTCTTAAAGCATTGAGAAATCAGAACAAAGACGTTTTTCATAACCTCGACAAAGAGGAGGACAGAGTAGAAGTAAAGTTCAGAAGAAGAACTAGAAACCCGCATACTAACCACATCGTGGTCAGCGCTTCTCCGACCATCTGGAGAAGGGCTACAGCGATCGGTTGCCTGCACGTGGACCTTCAGCGCGTTAGGGTGGAAGACCAAACCCCACTGGTTCAGTGTACGCGCTGTCTGGGCTACGGGCATGGCAAAAGATTCTGTAAGGAACCAGCTGATCTGTGCAGTCACTGTGGTAGTCCACATTTGAAATCAGAATGTGCCGACTGGCTCGCGGGCGTCCCGCCCAAATGCCAGAACTGCACAAGGGCTAAGCTCGATGGTGCTGACCACAATGCCTTTAATCCCGACTGCCCCACACGCCGTAAGTGGGACGAAATCGCCAGATCAACAGTGGCGTATTGTTAAGGGCACCCAGGGCAACCCAAACTCTTACAAGATGATACAAGTCAACCTCCAGCGGAAAAAACTTGCAACAAACGAACTTCTTTTGGAAGCCGTTAAGCGCAAAGTTGCCGTCGCTCTCCTCCAGGAACCATACGTGGGAGGGGCTAAGGTCATGAGGAGCCACAGAGGAGTTCGAATCTTTCAGAGCACTGACACTGGAAGTGGGACTGTTAAGGCCGCAATAGCGGTCTTCGATCAAGACCTTACAGTCATACAGTACCCGAAACTCACCACGAACAACATCACCGTGGTGGGAATCCAGACCAGTGCCTGGAGGATCACGCTGGTATCCTTTTATTTCGAGCCGGACCAGCCAGTAGGGCCATACCTTGAGCACCTCAAACGAATCGAGGAAGAAATTGGTTCCAGAATGTGGGTTGTTGGAGGAGATGCGAACGCTAAAAGTACCTGGTGGGGAAGCTTGTCAATCGACGGTAGGGGCGAAGAAGTGTCTGGAGTTCTCGATGAGCTTAGTCTTAACATACTCAACAGAGGGGAAATTCCGACCTTCGATACGATCAGAGGGGGTAAACGCTACTCCAGCTTCATAGATATCACAGCATGCTCGACGGATATCCTGGACCTGGTAGATGACTGGAAGGTAGATGAAGGCCTCACGAGCTCGGATCACAACGGCATTGTTTTTAACATCAAATTACGAAGATCTAAAGGCATTAAAATCAATAGAACAACTAGAATTTTTAATACCAAGAAAGCAAATTGGCCTGAGTTTCGTGAGAAACTCAGACAATTAATGCAAGAAAATAAAATTAACAAATCAGAAATAGAAAAGTTAAAATCAGCAGACCAAATTAATATAGTGATCAATAAGTACACACAAATTATAAGAGACGCATGTACCTCATCAATGCCTATGAGAAAGAATAAAGAAGTGCTTACCTTGCCGTGGTGGTCCGAGAAACTTGAGAGGATGAAGCGGGAAGTCGCTACCAAAAAGAACCAACCCGAAGATCGATGGTCGTTGAAGAGTACCTGAAAAAGAAAGTTGAGTATGAGACAGAAGCTAATAAGGACATAATCGAGAGTTGGAAGAACTTCTGCGCCAAACAGGATAGAGAGGGGGTTTGGGAAGGGATTTATCGGGTGATAGGAAGGACTAAGGGAAGGACAGAGGATCAACCTTTGGTAAAGGATGCCGTGGTTTTGGATGCGAAAAGCTCAGTCGAATTATTAGCCAACACTTTTTACCCTGAAGACCACACGGACAGTGACAGTTTATACCACACCCTCATTAGGGAAAAAGCCGACGTTGTGAATGTGGGAGAACACGATGACTCGTGCGATCCACCATTTGCGATGACTGAACTGATGTCGGTGTGCAGGTCTTTCAACGCCAAAAAGGCTCCAGGAGCAGATGGGTTTACCGCCGATATCTGCTGTCAGGCCGTCGGAGTTGCACCCGACGTGGCTCTTGCTCTTTTAAACAGCTGCCTAAAGTACCACCATTTCCCTGATGCCTGGAAGGAGGCGATTGTGATCGTGCTAAGGAAACCAGGGAAAGACGATTATGGCAACCCCAAGGCGTACAGACCAATCGGTCTTTTGCCAATATTAGGCAAAATATATGAGAAGATGTTGGTGGCCCGGCTCAAGTTCCACTTGATCCCTAGGATGAGTACTCGCCAGTACGGATTCATGCCCCAGAGGAGCACGGAGGACTCCCTCTATGCACTGATGCAACACATACGCAGCAAACTATTGCTGAAGAAAATTGTGGTATTAATATCATTGGACATAGAGGGAGCCTTCGATAGCGCTTGGTGGCCAGCTATTAGAGTCCGTCTGGCTGAGGAAAAGTGTCCGATTGGCTTGAGGAGGGTCATCGACAGCTACCTCAAAAATAGAAAGGTCAGGGTCAGGTATGCAGGCGAGGAGTTCAGCAAGGCCACAAATAAGGGCTGCGTCCAGGGTTCCATAGGGGGACCAACATTCTGGAATCTTATACTGGACCCACTTATAAAGAACCTGGAAGCTAGAGATGAATATTGCCAGGCTTTTGCAGACGATGTTGTACTGGTCTTCGACGGTGACACCTCACTGGAGATCCAGGGACGTGTCAATGCCACTCTCGAACATGTTCGGGCGTGGGGTGTACAAAACAAGCTCAAATTTGCTCCGCAGAAAACTAATGCTATGGTTGTCACACGCAAACTAAAATATGACACCCCACGCCTGAGCATGGGCGGGATCGACATTGCCATGTCCAAAGAGATCAAAATCCTGGGTGTCACCGTTGATGACAAGCTAACATTTAATTCACACGTCGCAAATGTCTGCAGAAAGGCAATAGGAATTTATAACCAACTAGCTAAGGCGGCAAAGACCAGCTGGGGACTTCATCCCGAAGTCATAAGAACAATATATGTGGCTACCGTGGAGCCGGTTGTACTGTACGCTGCCAGTGTATGGGCTCCGGCAGCTGGAAAGTTAGGCGTCGCGAAGCAGTTAGGAGCGGTACAACGTGGAATTGCTCAGAAACTGTGTAAGGCGTACCGAACGGTCTCATTAAATTCTGCACTTGTGCTGGCTGGTATACTGCCTCTCGATCTCCGTGTTCGTGAGGCGGCATCGCTATACGAGGCCAGGAGGGGGATATCTCAGCCAGCACTTGGAGACAGGAAGGTCGAGCAGGCTGCATCGGCAATTGAGGCCCCACACCCCGCGGAGCGAACTGAGCTGGAGCTCATAAGTCTGGTAACTCAAGAGCAACTAGATGCCCAGAACGAACTTGAGGTTCGTATCTTTACGGATGGAAGCAGGATTGGGGGCAAGGTTGGGGCGGCACTCTCCATTTGGAACGGTAATGCCGAAACCAAAGCCCTCAAACTCGCTCTCCCACACTACTCCACCGTATACCAGGCAGAGCTCCTAGCAATATGCGTCGCAACCAGGGAGACGCTAAAACACAGTGCGCGATCGTTTGGAATCTTCAGTGACTCAATGGCGGCCCTCCAAACCATACAAAATTACGACCGACACCACCCACTGGCAGTGGAGGCTAGAGCCAATATTAGGTCTCTCTCAATTCAGAACAAGACTATGACCTTGTTTTGGATCAAGGCTCATGCGGGTATAGATGGCAATGAGAGGGCTGATGAATTAGCCAAAAAGGCCGCTGAGGGTTCCAAACGAAGGCCTGATTATGATCTGTGCCCAGTCTCGTATGTCAAGAGATGTATTCGCGCGTCAACGTTAGACGAGTGGAATCGACGATACGGGTCTGCAGAGACTGCTTCAGTGACCAAGCTTTTCTTCCCGGATGCAGTGGCGGCCTACCGGACAATCAGGAAGTGCAAAATCGACTGCATCGTCACTCAAATTATGACAGGGCACGGTGGGTTCTCAGAATACCTGCACCGTTTCAAGTGTAAAGAGAGCCCATCGTGCATTTGTGACCCTGATGTTGATGAAACGGTGCCACATATATTGTTCAGCTGTCCGGTCTTCGACAGGGAAAGATTCGAAATTGAGCAAAATCTTAATAGCAAACTGGATGCCGAGAACATATCTCAAATAATAGCAGGCAAATATAGAGAGCTACTTTTGGAATATTGCGTGGAAATATGTAAGAAGGTTGTAAAAAGAAATAAAAGTGCATAAGAAAAGATGCTTACATAATATTTTGAGTGATATTACTGTCAAGCATTGAGCAAGGAGAACATAAAAATAGCTAAATTAAGTTGCCCAAATATGTATAGAAATTGAAAGTAAAGTAGAATGTTAAGAAACTTGTAAGTAGATATAAGAATAGATAAGAAAGTTGTATACTAAAGCATAATTGTAATTAGAAAATAGACTAGAGAGATGTTTAAACTGTAATCCAGTATGTAATAGCACTAAGAAATAAAATAAGTAGAAATAAGACAAGCAAAAGAAAAACAGACAAAAAAAGCCTAAATAAAGTAAAACAAACAACAATTGAACAGAGAGATGCTAAAAACGGCAGTCCAGCATGTAATAGTATTAAGAAATAGAGATAAGTAAGAATAAGATACATGTAAATGATAAATAAATATAAGTTATGTTGTTGAGTTTTTCCCAAATAAAAAAATAAAAAAAAAAAAAAAATAAAAAGAAGATAACGAAGTAGAATAGATAGAAAGAAGAAGGGCGTCCTACCCTTAAAGAATGAAAGATGACTGAATGCCAGAAAGATAAAGTATGCAGAATGAAAGTGCGAGAAGAATTAAAGCGAGAACTGGTATGAATGTGATAGCTAAGCATAGGCTCCAATTATGTTGGAGATACAAGAGAAAAAAAAAAAAAAAAAAAAAAAAAAAAAAAAAAAAAAAAAAAAAAAAAAAAAAAAAAAAAAAAAAAAAAACCTAACCTAACCTAACCTAACCTAACCTAACCTAACCTAACCTAACCTAACCTAACCTAACCTAACCTAACCTAACCTAACCTAACCTAACCTAACCTAACCTAACCTAACCTAACCTAACCTAACCTAACCTAACCTAACCTAACCTAACCTAACCTAACCTAACCTAACCTAACCTAACCTAACCTAACCTAACCTAACCTAACCTAACCTAACCTAACCTAACCTAACCTAACCTAACCTAACCTAACCTAACCTAACCTAACCTAACCTAACCTAACCTAACCTAACCTAACCTAACCTAACCTAACCTAACCTAACCTAACCTAACCTAACCTAACCTAACCTAACCTAACCTAACCTAACCTAACCTAACCTAACCTAACCTAACCTAACCTAACCTAACCTAACCTAACCTAACCTAACCTAACCTAACCTAACCTAACCTAACCTAACCTAACCTAACCTAACCTAACCTAACCTAACCTAACCTAACCTAACCTAACCTAACCTAACCTAACCTAACCTAACCTAACCTAACCTAACCTAACCTAACCTAACCTAACCTAACCTAACCTAACCTAACCTAACCTAACCTAACCTAACCTAACCTAACCTAACCTAACCTAACCTAACCTAACCTAACCTAACCTAACCTAACCTAACCTAACCTAACCTAACCTAACCTAACCTAACCTAACCTAACCTAACCTAACCTAACCTAACCTAACCTAACCTAACCTAACCTAACCTAACCTAACCTAACCTAACCTAACCTAACCTAACCTAACCTAACCTAACCTAACCTAACCTAACCTAACCTAACCTAACCTAACCTAACCTAACCTAACCTAACCTAACCTAACCTAACCTAACCTAACCTAACCTAACCTAACCTAACCTAACCCAGTTTCCCCCCAACCCTCGTGGTGGTCGGATCGTTTTTAGAGTCGCTCCGTAGTTAAAAATTCAGAAACGTGGTATATTTTCGTCCTATCGTGTTGTGTTATATGTTAAAAGTTGTGGTTTTGAGCGGCGCATCCTATGGTGAAAACAGTTCTTCTCAGAAAACTTGCACTCAAGAGAAAATTCAGAAAAACCGAAGATCACATGAGTTAAAAAGGTTTCGGAGCTATATAACTCTGAAGTCTCATTCGAAGTCAAACCTTTTCTTAATCACATATCTGGAGAGTGCCTTGCCGCATCTTTTGACACTTATCCAGTGAAAATCCATATACCCAGTCCGGAGAAAAGTGGGGAAAACTTCAAAAAATAACCTCAAATTGGACCACGAGGTCGTCGATCCAGACGATATAGAGACCTGATTTTTTGGCAGAAGACATACTTCTATTAAACAAGGAATAAACCGTTGAAACCAGATTTTTACCTTTACTGGAAACGAAGATATTCGAAATAGAAGGCTGAAACTTTGACACTCTGTCCTGAAAAATCTTCAGGCAGGACCCCCCTTTTTTACTGCCGATTCTGCTGCGCGCTCATCTGTGGAGGAGGCCTGCGTTAAGTTAAGATTTTTATCTATTTTATTTTCTAAGATATAAAAGTTTTTAAAAAATTTTAAATTTTTCAAAAAATTTTCACTACAAAGTATTCAAAATTTAAATTTTTATGTTTTTATTAGAAAGGTCAATAATTAAGGCTAATTGTGAAATTTTTTCCAAAATTTTATTTGTAACGGTCACAGAGATATTAAATTTTTTCTAAATTTGTGTCATAATTATTAAAATAATAGAAATAAATTAAAATTGACCCCGGGATCATCCTCAGATTGCATATTGTGAATGGTTTAAGCCCAAATTTGTCCCCAATAGCTCCAGAAACAAAGAAGATAGCATATAGCGGCCATTTTGGTTTCTTTGGTTGCCGCACAAAACTTTGATTATCTCCGGAGCTATTGGTAATAGAAACCTCGGGTTTTCACAGGTCTCCCTGGAATTGAAGCTCGATTATTATTTACTTGTTTTCAGGCGTTTTCGGGACCTGAAATTTTTCAGGCCTGAAACCATTTTGCGCGGGTTGGGAAAGTCAAGCTAAGCACCGCGTTCGAAACCGCAATTCTGTGTGGCCAACGGTTGCGGAGTTATAGTCAATTCAAGTCAGCTTTTGACAGCAGGGCGGCCATCTTGAAAAAGTTTGGCCCACTATAGCTCCGGATCTGGGGGTCGCAGAGAGTTGGCGATTTCATAGTCGTGTTTGGGGAAACAAACTCTACCCGATCCACCTGGTTGCGGGCACTTTAGCGCTGAGAAGTTTCAGGCGCCTGAAAACCGCTCTGCTTGAAAGAGCGGGACGAGCCAGACCGAAAGAGTCTAAGCTCGACTATTTTGCGGTCGAAGGGGTGGAAATTGTAGCGGTTTGAAGACTGACTGTGACAGTTGTCAAACTGTCAAACTGTTTTTCGAACTCGTGCAGCTTTCGAACCAGAGGTCGTAGAAGATTCGGGTTTCTTTTGTAGATGTTGTCTGGCCGCTCCCTAACCGACAAGATATTTTTCAGGAGTTTTCAGGAACCATAAAATTTCAGGCCTGAAACCTACTTCATTAGATAGGTCTCGACCGGCCCATTCAGGAGAGCCTAGGCACGGTTGTGTTCGGACAATTGGTTCCAGAGAAAACCACCGATAACCGGATTCTGGGCGCCACTTTGCTCTGGCAACCAGAATTTTGGACCGGGTTTTCTCGGGAACCTCTTGAGCTAGAGTAGTCGTGTTTGGGTTCATTGGAGAGGGCTTAGGGAGACCTGTCTGGCCGTGAGTAGAGATCGACTCTATGTAGAGTCTCAAAATTTTGTATATTTTTTTTTTTTTTTTTTTTTTTTTTTTTTTTTTTTTTTTTTATTTTTTATTTTTTCTAATCTTTAAAGAACCTGGTTCATGAAAGCTCTCTGACGCTAGATAAAGGTCTGGACCATAAATCTAGAAATAGAGTGACGATACCGAAAATAATCGGTATTATTAACTAATATATAAGGTTGCTTGTATACATTGATACTCTGAAACAAATTTGTTTTACTTGTTTGACGCTTGACCAGTTCTATTGAACGAAAAGTAGACCGTGTTATCTCTACAGGAAACACCGAAATATTTACAAGAGATCTTTACGATCTTTGACGCACTTTTATTTCTTTTATACATATTTACATTTATTTTACACTTTTATAATCTTTTTTTACATCTTTTGACGCCTATCTCCAACATGCTCGGAATAAGGACTCCACTTAAAAAGTCGGATAGTGAGAAATCACCAAAACCCAGAACGTCACCTCCAAGTGTTCGACGTAGCATCGGAGAATGGGAAGCTGTCAAGCCTACAAGCACCAATCTAACTCCCCCCCCAAACACCAAGACGATACAGGCTGGCCCTTCAAAAGTTATTCAGAAACCTCCTGAGTCGCAGGAGAATAAAAATCCCTCAGCGAATTCAAAAAGAACAGAGGACCATATCCCGCCAAAGTTACAGTACGCGGATCGGTCAACAGAAGCAAGGGCCTACCTAAACAGAGCAAAACTCCATCTTAGTAGTTCTAGGAATACTAAGACCGAAATAAAAAACGGCATCACTGAAGCGCTGGACCGGCTATACCAGCTAGTGAAGGAGTCAGAGAGAGAGTTAAAAGTAAAAGGTTCGGGTGGGGGGAAGGAAAGAGTTGAACCCGAAACTGCCGCCACTATCGACGCCGCTCCTCCAACATACGCTGAACAAAGTCTACTGATAACCAGAATAGATGAACACTCTAAGTTGTTACAGGAAAGTAACAAAAAGATGGAGGAATTTAAAGCTCTAATGGAACAAGGAACGACGACAACGTACGCGAGTGTAACTGCGAATCACAGTGCCAAGTCGAATCCAATTCGAAGTACGCTGCACTCCATAGTGGTTACCTCAAAAGACGATACAGAATCAGGGGACGTAGTACTAGATAAAATACGGAAGGCGGTGGATGCAAAGGAGGGATGGGTTAAAGTCGAAAAAGTGAGGAAGGCAAAAGACAGAAAAATTATAATGGGATTTGAGACCAGGGAAGAAAGGAGCAAAATTAAAAATAAATTAGAAGGAAAAAGACCGGACCTCAATGTCGAGGAAATGAAAAACAAGGATCCACTACTGATCCTCAAAAGCGTTCTCTCTGCTAACTCAGATGAGGATGTTCTTAAAGCATTGAGAAATCAGAACAAAGACGTTTTTCATAACCTCGACAAAGAGGAGGACAGAGTAGAAGTAAAGTTCAGAAGAAGAACTAGAAACCCGCATACTAACCACATCGTGGTCAGCGCTTCTCCGACCATCTGGAGAAGGGCTACAGCGATCGGTTGCCTGCACGTGGACCTTCAGCGCGTTAGGGTGGAAGACCAAACCCCACTGGTTCAGTGTACGCGCTGTCTGGGCTACGGGCATGGCAAAAGATTCTGTAAGGAACCAGCTGATCTGTGCAGTCACTGTGGTAGTCCACATTTGAAATCAGAATGTGCCGACTGGCTCGCGGGCGTCCCGCCCAAATGCCAGAACTGCACAAGGGCTAAGCTCGATGGTGCTGACCACAATGCCTTTAATCCCGACTGCCCCACACGCCGTAAGTGGGACGAAATCGCCAGATCAACAGTGGCGTATTGTTAAGGGCACCCAGGGCAACCCAAACTCTTACAAGATGATACAAGTCAACCTCCAGCGGAAAAAACTTGCAACAAACGAACTTCTTTTGGAAGCCGTTAAGCGCAAAGTTGCCGTCGCTCTCCTCCAGGAACCATACGTGGGAGGGGCTAAGGTCATGAGGAGCCACAGAGGAGTTCGAATCTTTCAGAGCACTGACACTGGAAGTGGGACTGTTAAGGCCGCAATAGCGGTCTTCGATCAAGACCTTACAGTCATACAGTACCCGAAACTCACCACGAACAACATCACCGTGGTGGGAATCCAGACCAGTGCCTGGAGGATCACGCTGGTATCCTTTTATTTCGAGCCGGACCAGCCAGTAGGGCCATACCTTGAGCACCTCAAACGAATCGAGGAAGAAATTGGTTCCAGAATGTGGGTTGTTGGAGGAGATGCGAACGCTAAAAGTACCTGGTGGGGAAGCTTGTCAATCGACGGTAGGGGCGAAGAAGTGTCTGGAGTTCTCGATGAGCTTAGTCTTAACATACTCAACAGAGGGGAAATTCCGACCTTCGATACGATCAGAGGGGGTAAACGCTACTCCAGCTTCATAGATATCACAGCATGCTCGACGGATATCCTGGACCTGGTAGATGACTGGAAGGTAGATGAAGGCCTCACGAGCTCGGATCACAACGGCATTGTTTTTAACATCAAATTACGAAGATCTAAAGGCATTAAAATCAATAGAACAACTAGAATTTTTAATACCAAGAAAGCAAATTGGCCTGAGTTTCGTGAGAAACTCAGACAATTAATGCAAGAAAATAAAATTAACAAATCAGAAATAGAAAAGTTAAAATCAGCAGACCAAATTAATATAGTGATCAATAAGTACACACAAATTATAAGAGACGCATGTACCTCATCAATGCCTATGAGAAAGAATAAAGAAGTGCTTACCTTGCCGTGGTGGTCCGAGAAACTTGAGAGGATGAAGCGGGAAGTCGCTACCAAAAAGAACAGGATCAGATGCGCTGGACCAACCCGAAGATCGATGGTCGTTGAAGAGTACCTGAAAAAGAAAGTTGAGTATGAGACAGAAGCTAATAAGGACATAATCGAGAGTTGGAAGAACTTCTGCGCCAAACAGGATAGAGAGGGGGTTTGGGAAGGGATTTATCGGGTGATAGGAAGGACTAAGGGAAGGACAGAGGATCAACCTTTGGTAAAGGATGCCGTGGTTTTGGATGCGAAAAGCTCAGTCGAATTATTAGCCAACACTTTTTACCCTGAAGACCACACGGACAGTGACAGTTTATACCACACCCTCATTAGGGAAAAAGCCGACGTTGTGAATGTGGGAGAACACGATGACTCGTGCGATCCACCATTTGCGATGACTGAACTGATGTCGGTGTGCAGGTCTTTCAACGCCAAAAAGGCTCCAGGAGCAGATGGGTTTACCGCCGATATCTGCTGTCAGGCCGTCGGAGTTGCACCCGACGTGGCTCTTGCTCTTTTAAACAGCTGCCTAAAGTACCACCATTTCCCTGATGCCTGGAAGGAGGCGATTGTGATCGTGCTAAGGAAACCAGGGAAAGACGATTATGGCAACCCCAAGGCGTACAGACCAATCGGTCTTTTGCCAATATTAGGCAAAATATATGAGAAGATGTTGGTGGCCCGGCTCAAGTTCCACTTGATCCCTAGGATGAGTACTCGCCAGTACGGATTCATGCCCCAGAGGAGCACGGAGGACTCCCTCTATGCACTGATGCAACACATACGCAGCAAACTATTGCTGAAGAAAATTGTGGTATTAATATCATTGGACATAGAGGGAGCCTTCGATAGCGCTTGGTGGCCAGCTATTAGAGTCCGTCTGGCTGAGGAAAAGTGTCCGATTGGCTTGAGGAGGGTCATCGACAGCTACCTCAAAAATAGAAAGGTCAGGGTCAGGTATGCAGGCGAGGAGTTCAGCAAGGCCACAAATAAGGGCTGCGTCCAGGGTTCCATAGGGGGACCAACATTCTGGAATCTTATACTGGACCCACTTATAAAGAACCTGGAAGCTAGAGATGAATATTGCCAGGCTTTTGCAGACGATGTTGTACTGGTCTTCGACGGTGACACCTCACTGGAGATCCAGGGACGTGTCAATGCCACTCTCGAACATGTTCGGGCGTGGGGTGTACAAAACAAGCTCAAATTTGCTCCGCAGAAAACTAATGCTATGGTTGTCACACGCAAACTAAAATATGACACCCCACGCCTGAGCATGGGCGGGATCGACATTGCCATGTCCAAAGAGATCAAAATCCTGGGTGTCACCGTTGATGACAAGCTAACATTTAATTCACACGTCGCAAATGTCTGCAGAAAGGCAATAGGAATTTATAACCAACTAGCTAAGGCGGCAAAGACCAGCTGGGGACTTCATCCCGAAGTCATAAGAACAATATATGTGGCTACCGTGGAGCCGGTTGTACTGTACGCTGCCAGTGTATGGGCTCCGGCAGCTGGAAAGTTAGGCGTCGCGAAGCAGTTAGGAGCGGTACAACGTGGAATTGCTCAGAAACTGTGTAAGGCGTACCGAACGGTCTCATTAAATTCTGCACTTGTGCTGGCTGGTATACTGCCTCTCGATCTCCGTGTTCGTGAGGCGGCATCGCTATACGAGGCCAGGAGGGGGATATCTCAGCCAGCACTTGGAGACAGGAAGGTCGAGCAGGCTGCATCGGCAATTGAGGCCCCACACCCCGCGGAGCGAACTGAGCTGGAGCTCATAAGTCTGGTAACTCAAGAGCAACTAGATGCCCAGAACGAACTTGAGGTTCGTATCTTTACGGATGGAAGCAGGATTGGGGGCAAGGTTGGGGCGGCACTCTCCATTTGGAACGGTAATGCCGAAACCAAAGCCCTCAAACTCGCTCTCCCACACTACTCCACCGTATACCAGGCAGAGCTCCTAGCAATATGCGTCGCAACCAGGGAGACGCTAAAACACAGTGCGCGATCGTTTGGAATCTTCAGTGACTCAATGGCGGCCCTCCAAACCATACAAAATTACGACCGACACCACCCACTGGCAGTGGAGGCTAGAGCCAATATTAGGTCTCTCTCAATTCAGAACAAGACTATGACCTTGTTTTGGATCAAGGCTCATGCGGGTATAGATGGCAATGAGAGGGCTGATGAATTAGCCAAAAAGGCCGCTGAGGGTTCCAAACGAAGGCCTGATTATGATCTGTGCCCAGTCTCGTATGTCAAGAGATGTATTCGCGCGTCAACGTTAGACGAGTGGAATCGACGATACGGGTCTGCAGAGACTGCTTCAGTGACCAAGCTTTTCTTCCCGGATGCAGTGGCGGCCTACCGGACAATCAGGAAGTGCAAAATCGACTGCATCGTCACTCAAATTATGACAGGGCACGGTGGGTTCTCAGAATACCTGCACCGTTTCAAGTGTAAAGAGAGCCCATCGTGCATTTGTGACCCTGATGTTGATGAAACGGTGCCACATATATTGTTCAGCTGTCCGGTCTTCGACAGGGAAAGATTCGAAATTGAGCAAAATCTTAATAGCAAACTGGATGCCGAGAACATATCTCAAATAATAGCAGGCAAATATAGAGAGCTACTTTTGGAATATTGCGTGGAAATATGTAAGAAGGTTGTAAAAAGAAATAAAAGTGCATAAGAAAAGATGCTTACATAATATTTTGAGTGATATTACTGTCAAGCATTGAGCAAGGAGAACATAAAAATAGCTAAATTAAGTTGCCCAAATATGTATAGAAATTGAAAGTAAAGTAGAATGTTAAGAAACTTGTAAGTAGATATAAGAATAGATAAGAAAGTTGTATACTAAAGCATAATTGTAATTAGAAAATAGACTAGAGAGATGTTTAAACTGTAATCCAGTATGTAATAGCACTAAGAAATAAAATAAGTAGAAATAAGACAAGCAAAA